>VXBJ01000366.1:131696-144485 GCA_013400055.1 Nycticryphes semicollaris
TTGTTGGTTTCATTTTCCATTTTGCTCAAACGTGTGATGTGTGCAGCACAGCTAGGAACCGGTCTCCGGTCTGTGGGAAGGAAGGGCTGCAGGTCTCTGCTGACAGGTTGCATCCCTCTAAATTTTCATTTTCAAGGTTGCAAAATTACTTTTTTTTATATATATATAGCTGAAAAAGCCAGCAATGACACACAGGAGAGCTGCTTTCAAGCATTTTAGATTAAATGTCAGCTAAAGCATGGTTTGACCTGGATTTGCTGTTAGTTTATAAACTTATTATACGTGCATTAAAAGTCATTGGAGGCAAAAAAGTCATTTGTATTTAAGACAGCATTTTTGCTTTTGTATGTCTTTTAAGTGATGACAGCTGTAAGACCCACCAGAGCAAGCAAACATTAGACTTTATACACTGAATGGCAAGAAAAACACATTAAAGTTTCACATGATCAACCCTTGGAAAGAATAGCAACCATCAGAAGTTTTACTGCGTTCTTGTAAACAAGGAGGAAGTAGGGAAACGCTTGTTTATTTAATTTTAAAGAGGACACTCATTCACAGAAGAAATCTAAGCGTAACACTCACCTTTTAGCCTAGGCAGTACAACTCGTCTCTCTCACCTTTGGCTTCCCCCCGACCCCCTTGCTTTTTCTTTTCTGACATCCCTTTACATGACCCACCCGTCAAGCCTTCTTTTCTTCCACCTCCTCACTCCCACACACACACACTGACCATTTTTCCCCATATGGAGGTTTTGTACCGAGCGCCGTGCTTTCATCTCAGCTCAAGCACATCCCGGCTGAGACCTGACGGGGACACTTCACCCTTCCCCAGTCTCCCTCAGCACTTGGGAGGCTTTTCAAGCATAGAGAAGCAAGATCTTCACCAGCAATTTGGGAATTTCAGAAGCACAAATTGATATTTCATTCTTCCTGTGGGCTGGGTTTGGGTTTTTTTTTTTTTGCAAATGTCAGATTCAAACAACATGTGCTCTGAAGAAGCCAATTACTGCAGCTTTCATGAAGGTTAAAAGTTCAAAAGGAAAGCTGGTTTCTTCATTTAGCAGCGTCTTTCAACAATTCCGATAAAAAGAGGCCAAAGAGCGAGCGGACGCGTAGGTATGGCAGCAAGGGAGACAAGGGGATGGGTCTTTAAGTTTAACTGCCCTACTTATGACCCCCCTCTTCCACCAGCTTCTGACCTTACCCTCTTCAGGCAATACTGTCCCAAACATTAAGTATCAGCAATAAGGAAAAAAATCAGGAGAAACACACATTTAATAGAATCATAGAAACACAGAGTTGGAAAGGACCTACAAGATCATCTAGTCCAACTGCCCTCCTATCACCAACACTACCCACTAAAATACTAATCAAGTCTTGTAGTACCTTGTCCAGATGCTTCTTGAACACCTCCAGGGACAGTGACTCCACCACCTCCCTGGGCAGGTCGTTCCAGTGCCTCACCACTCTTGGGGAGAAAAAGTTTTTCCTGACATCTCATCTAAATCTCCCCTGGCGCAACTTGTGGCCATATCCTCAAGTCCTACCATTAGTTATCTGGGAGAAGAGGCCGACCCCCTCCCTCTTCACACCCTCCCCTCAGGAAGCTGTAGAGTGCGATGAGGTCTGCCCTGAGCCTCCTCTTCTCCTGACTGAACAATCCCAGCTCCCTCAGCCGTTCCTCATAAGACTTGTGCTCCAGACCCCTCACCAGTTTTGTTGTCCTTCTCTGGACATGTTCCAGGGCCTCGATGTCTTTCTTGTAGTACCTCTTTCTCAAGCTTGCAGGCTTGCTAGGCTTTTGCTCCAAATCCCCTTTCCGCCGACAGATGTAAATCAAGCAAGCAAACTTAGCTCCGTGAAGCCAAAACTTCACATGGCCACAAAAGGCTCGCTTTTCTTTCATTTTCCCTTTTTTTTTTTAAAAAAAAAAAAAAAAAGTTAACTTTGCACAGGAGCATGAGCACCAGAAGTAACACACCAAGCATTATCTTGCCTTGGTTTTTCTAATGAAAATACACTGTAACCACAAAAGGAAATGCTTAGGGATCAGTAATGAAGGGACCGATTCATATGCCCCAGAGAACAAGTGCTTAACAATGGATACTCAGTGAGATTTCAGCTTTATCCCTTACTAAAATAAAGCCACGTGGCCTGATCTTTAATCCACTTTGATTTATTAATGTTGGTTTTTTTGCTCCGCGAGATTATGAAAGTAAGTACGAGCAGAGGAGGTGGAAGAAAACAATTCATCGGGAAAGCCTTGTACAGCAAGCAGTACGAGAGTCATCAATCTGACTTCCCTCCCTCAAAAACATGAGTTTTGAACGACTAAAATGGGAATCCCAGCTTCAGTCACAAACACAGGCTGATGCAAACAACAAAACACTGCATCCCAAACATAAGACAGCCCCTGCTACGGTACACAGATGCCACCTGCTCATCTGTCCATCCACTAAAACGCCAAGCGCATTGGAAAGGTATTGAAAGTATCAACAAGAAAAAAAGGAAAAGTCTCTTTGAACAGGTCAGAGATTTACTGATTCCGAGTTGTGCATAAATAAATCCTGAAATCCAAGGAACAACTGTGTGCTGGATCCAACCTAGATGAAAGTCACAACACAGAGCAAGGTTGTATTCCTTTTGGTTGAGACCCATTCCAGAAGATGTTTGTTCTGCATTACAAACCCTGTCGCTTCTTCCATGGATTATTCAGGAAACTCCCAGTACAAAAACAATGAACGGGATGTTGCAGGTCAGGATAGAGCTACACTCACTCTATGACAACATTTGAGGAAGTGGGGGCAGGGGGGGTGGGTGGAACACAGCCTTACACAGCCTTCTATTACTCAGTGTCTTCTTGGTTCCAACCCCTATACTTTACAGAGTTCATATTTGTGGGATAAGCAAAATTCGCATGCAGCTCTTGGTTTTATAAGAATTCAATGCCCCAGCCAACTTTATAGGACCCTGGCAACCATGAACCAGCTGTGACAACTTCAGCCAGTTCACCCCAGTTCATGCTGTTGCTCTTGGACATCTGTGCACCTAGCATCAGCACGTCCGCCAGTCAACCCCAACACAGGGCAAGAAGCCTGTAGTTTTGGGTTGGTTGGGGTTTTTTTGTTTGGTTTTGGGGTTTTTTTGGAACATTCCTGCTACTACAACTACCAACGCTCAGAATTATCCCTGTAAGTTAGATCTGATCTATTACTACGTAACTACTGTCCTGTGCCTTGAAACACCTGGAGCATCAGTATTCCAACAGCAGTAGGGTAGCTCCACAGAAAGCGAGAGCGATGCCTGGATGTTGAAGCTTCCCATAACCCACAAGACTTCATAAGGTGGGATTTGCCCTCCTGGCTGGTTCCTTCCTGTATAGTAAAGCCTTTGCAAAGTACAACTTGGATCAGCTGGATCAAAGCTCATGCAACCCGTCCTGGAACACCTCCCAGTAAACATTCCACCTAAGGTCCCACAGGTGCTGTGGGACCACAGGAGGAACCACAGCTCTCATCCTCCCCTAAGTCAAGAGAGCAAAGAACAACCAAGAAAACCAATTCTTTAATTAAATAATAAAATGTAAGAAACAGTAAAGATGTAAAAATTTACCTGAAGGACAGCTGAGAACGGCTCTAGCTTAGTAAAGTGGTGGTGTGGTTTCAGCCAAATTTACCAAAACCAGACTGACAGATGGCCCTTCCTCCCCCCCAAAAAGAAAGGAGAGGAAGAGGGTAAGGAGATTTACAAATTGAGAAGGAACTAAACTACTTTAATGAAGTAACAATGCTAAAATTAAAGTAAGAATAGTGAAATAGATACAATATATACAAAACCATATCAAGCTCCCAGGATGATGATCACATCACCAGCAGGCATCGGGAAAAGTCCCAGACTGGACTCGGCAACCAACAGGAGCTGGATTCCAGCTCTGGAGTCGGGAATGCTGGAATCAGAGTCAAAGGCAGAGGAACAGACAGGGTCTTCCTCAGACATCAGCCATTGAAGGAAGAGAGTTGACCCTTTGGTCCCTCAGCTTTTCTACTGAGCATGGGGCAGATGGGATGGAATACCCTGTGGGTCAGTTTGGGGTCCCCTCTCCTGTCCCCTCCTCCCCACAGGGGTGACCCCTCCAGGCTTTTCCGCTTCCCACCCTCCAACAGGGCAAATAACACCATTCCCTGCCCTTGGCTGTTCCAGCAATAAGGATAAGCCAGGGCCTCTCTGCACCATCCCTTGGGGTGATCAGGTCTGAACAGTTTCTGGGGCGAGCAGTTTCTGAACAATCTGCTGTTAATTTCAGAATTTAGTGAGTCAGAAGAGGCCCGGCTAAAAAAGGAAAATTGATGAACAGAAAATTGGTTCTGTTTTACCTCAAACCAGGACAAGCGGTCACCTTCGTTTTCCAACAAGAAGCATTTGCAACAGCATTTCTAGCTTCCCCATTTCAGATCTGGTTTTATTCATCAGACTTTCCACACGGTAAACCTAGAAGAGCAATTCTAATGCAGAATTTTCAGCATCAAATTGAGAGGGCTAATTTGTGGCCACAGCTGTGGCCTGTTATGTGTACTTCATCACTCCAACTCAGCACAACACAAACTCCGTAATTCTTCAAACTCCGACATGCCCCTACACCACAACACCAATTAATTTGCCTCTTCCAGCCCATGACATTAAAATAAAACTATAACATACCACAAGCTGAAAATAAAACTAATTCATTCCCAGTCTTGCCCAACCTCTTTGTAATTTAAAGAAAAGCCCTGCAACTTCAGCACTTAAGAACTGGGACTTCTGACAGAAAGTGCTTTTATTTACACGCCTACTTTTAGATAAATCTGAAGCAGTAGTTCACATTAGCACCTAAACTATACTATTAGCTAAACTTTTTACAGTGACTTGGAAAAAAAAATCTTCTCCTATGGTCAAAACAAAAATAAAACTAATGAAGTGAATTCATATTGACCGGGAAGAAATTTAAAAAAAAAAAAANTAAAAAAAAAAAAAAAAAAAAAAAAAAAACACCACCACACCAACTATTGCACTACAAAGAATTTAAGATTAAATGGCACTTTCAAAGACATTTCACTCTAACACGTATCACCCTATAAATCTGTGAATATGATTTTATTTGATAACGCCCTCATTAGCTGAGCTAGGTCTATTAAAACCTTTTCCTGATAACACACTAACTGGGTTCTCATCTTGAGAAAAAAGGTTTTCTTCCTTCTCATTTGCAAAGAAAAAGTCAATGGCTTTTACAATGCCACCCAACAGTAAAATAACATTTATCAGATGGAATAACACTTCCTCATTACATCATAAAAAGAAACTTCACCTCAAAGTAAGGATGATTTTAGACTTGAAACGAGTAAGTTTTTAATCAAAAAGGAAAATTGTATTAAAGCCATTGTGATTTTATTTGACCTTTTATTCACTGGGCCTACTCAGCTCCATTCCCTCCTCTTGGAAGCAAGTATAGTTCATATTAGTTCACTTATATTCCATACAGAGCATAGAACAAAGCCATTTTGCTACCCTCCTTCGCAATGAGACCAGCAGACCAGGCAGGAGTCTAAAAGGAAGGCACCACTTCCAAAACACAACCTCATTTAATACAGTAATTAATCATCCTGTATGTGATACCACTCAAGCAGCTCAGGGATTTAAGAGCAACCTCAGAATACAAATCCTGCAAACAGGGAAGATATTAAATACGGCTTATGTATCCCTTCATAACAGGCACGCTGCCTCAAGAAGTATTCAGACATACCCTCCGAGTTCGCTGGACCCCCGTGAGCTTTCCTGAGGCTTAACCAAGTCAGAACTGTACCCATAGCAATCTTCAGAACTTTTTTTTTTAAGTTTTCCTAGAGGACCTTTTCAAATTAATTGGGCAAGAGAAAGAGTGCTTTTCAGACTTTAGAATCACAGAACTGTCTGGGTTGGAAGGACCTTCCAGATCATCTTGTCCAACCATCAACCNGCCTCTCCTCACAAGACTTGTCCTCCAGATCCCTCACCAGATCCATTGCCCTAAGACAAGGGAAAGACTTTTTCTTCCCCTTCCCTTTCTGCTTAGACAGGTATCTTCTAAAGGCACCTAAAGTTTGGTATCCCCAGCACCTTTACATGAACCAAGAACTACCTTTCTGCACTGGTATTCATTCTCTTCAGTACGAAGATGACTATTTATTTTTGCTGCTTTAAAAAAAAAAAAAAAAAAGATATTGTTTCAGCAATTAGGTTTACACAGCAATTATAAGGTAACTATTGGTAAATGCATACTGCTACACAGCACAGCAAACTCACATGGGTAGCCGATTAAAAGAAATAAAACTAAGAAAAACAACCCTTCATCACTGGAGATTTAAATAAATAACAATAATAAAAACCAGGGAAAAAACCACCACCAGACTTCCAGAAGTGAGCCTCAGATCACGGCTGTGATGCNTTCAGAACTTTTTTTTTTTTTTAAGTTTTCCTAGAGGACCTTTTCAAATTAATTGGGCAAGAGAAAGAGTGCTTTTCAGACTTTAGAATCACAGAACTGTCTGGGTTNTCAGCAATTAGGTTTACACAGCAATTATAAGGTAACTATTGGTAAATGCATACTGCTACACAGCACAGCAAACTCACATGGGTAGCCGATTAAAAGAAATAAAACTAAGAAAAACAACCCTTCATCACTGGAGATTTAAATAAATAACAATAATAAAAACCAGGGAAAAAACCACCACCAGACTTCCAGAAGTGAGCCTCAGATCACGGCTGTGATGCATCACAAAAGAGGAGATGCAGAGACAATCGTTTTAGTGCACATTATAAAATTTCTCCGTGTTTTATAGACCATATGTTAACTTGACTCACTCCTTGCCATAAGCAGCAGCCTTCTTCCTTCTTTTGCTTCATCATCATGCTCTTTACCCTGCTGATACCAACTACCCTTTTTCCCCTCAGGCAGACAGAGGCCTAAGGAAGTTCAAAGCAGCTCTTCTCTAACTTAAATTTACCTTTGAAGTCTGCTGCCTGTACTGCAACAACAAAAAACAGGTTGGGTTTGGCGGTTTGCTTGGGTTTGGTTTTTTGTTGGGTTGTTGGGTTTTTTCTGCAGCTTAGATGGTTTATTTTCTCCAGCTACACCAATTACTCTAATGAGAGTTATTGCCCCCATGAACAAACTCTTTTTTTTTCATGCAGTCATTTAGCATCATGAGCTCAGGCTTTTAGAACAGCATCAGGAGCTGAGATTTGCAATAAAACCACAGGGGCTGGTTTCACTGCTCGCTTATACTGAGCCCTTCATAAAGATTTTCTGGAACTTCTCAGTCAACATATTATTGACAATTTTTATTAGGTACGCAAATATATCTCATTACACAAGCACAGATGAGTCCTGTGACTTGTCCATAGGCTTGTGTTCACTGCAGGGGAGCAGTTGGCCCCAAAAGGGTCTATTTCCACAACACGCCAGTGCTCCCCTCCCCAAAATTACTGATCCAAGACTGTTCATTATATGAACCAATGCAAGCTGGGGAGCAGAGGTCCAGGGCACACACTACAGCTGAGGTAAAGATGTCTCTTGGTTTGGTGGCCTATGTTTGATGAAACATCAAGGACCTCACACATCCTCAAGAGTCCTACCACGTAGGAGAAAGAATACATCAACTGCCAAATGTACTGTTTATCATATGAAACTTTGCCATGTGGCAACCAGCAATACATTCCTGCCCTGTAGATCCAGGTGCAGATCATCTGCATAAGCTCTGCTGCCAAGATCATCACACAAAGGTTAGAATGTCACTGTCAAAGCTTAAAACAGAAAATAAAGTAAATTTCTTTACTGTGTCCAGTCCTGGGCTCCCCAGTTCAAGAAAGACAAGGAACTGCTGGAGAGGGTACAGAAGAGGGCTACAAAGATGATGAGGGGCCTGGAGTATCTGATGAGGAAAGGCTGACAGACTTGGGTCTTTTTAGTCTGGAGAAGAGAAGGCTGAGGGGGGATCTGATCAACACTTCAAGGGTGGGTGTCAGGAGGATGGGGCCAGTCTTTTTTCAGTGGAGCCCAGGGACAAGATGAGAGGGAACAGGCACAAACTTGAACATAAGAAGTTCCATGACAACATGAGGAGGAACCTCTTTTCTGTGAGGGTGGCAGAGGCTGCCCAGAGAGGTGGTGGAGTCTCCAGAGATGGAGACATTCCAAACCCACCTGGACACGTTCCTGTGGTACCTGCTGTGGGTGGACCTGCTTTAGCAGGGGGGGTTGGACTAGATGATCTCCAGAGGTCCCTTCCAACCCCATACCATTCTGTGATTCTTTGCCGTTGGTTTCCATAAAGGAAAGATTTCATCACTTAATTCCTGAGCTCAAGGCTAGTGGTACAGCCATGAGAGCAGCTTACACACATAGCAAGGAATACCGGAAGAGACACACAAGAGGAGACGAACCAACCCCTGAAACATTCCAACTCTTTTTTCCTTTAAGATATCGCATAGATTTTGAAGATGACTAAGAATTTTATTCATGAAAAATCAACTCCAAATAACTCAAAGAACATTCAGCGTGGGAGGTTCTTTTGCAAAAATTAAAGAGCAATTGTGATGAAATAGTATCTTCTGCCGAGTTACCAAAGAATTTACATTTTTCTCATGCTCTTACCTAACTGTTTATAGCCAGGAACCATACACAAGGGAAACCAGCCAATTTGTTATCTCAAAGTGCAGAGTTACTTGAAAAAAAAAAAAAAAAAAAAAAAAAAAGGGGGGGGAAAAAAAAAAAAAAACCAAAAAAAAAAAAGAAGGTTAATTTTAAAAACAATCTTAGGGCAAAATTCTTATTCCACAGCAACCCAATAGATTTAACCTCCAGTTCACATCATCTGCACATCTGCAGAGCAAGATTTAGTAATATTTAAAAAAACGCTGGCTAAGTACAAAACATGTTGGATCTACTTGTATTTGAACTCATCAAGACTGACTTACCAGTACCCACAGCTGATCCTCATGATTTAAAACCTCAGGTCTCAAAAAGTGCTGCCAGAAGGTGACATAAAAGGCTATTTAGACAAATCAGTATTTGCTAAGTATGCTTTTTAGAATTCTTTTCTTATCCTTCACCTCTGCTATATTCATAAGAATGTTTTAGTAAATAAAGCTGTAAGATCCCTCTTTTCAGGCACACCATCTAGATGTTTCATGAACCTCAGCAGGTCACAGTTCCACAACTCTTCCACTGCTGTCATTAGAATAGGTATATTTTAAGGATCTTGGTTTCCAAAACTCTTAGAAATTCTAGATAACTTCTAGAAAAGAAACAAACAACAACAACAAAAAAAAAAAACACCTCAAAGAAAGCTTATTACATACACTGCATAGTTAAAATAACTGGTTTTTAAGGGGCTTAACATTCAGACTTTAGAATCAGAATTGTCTGGGTTAGAACATCACTTATCTGGTGTCACATCGCTGTATATCCAAAAGGAATAAGAAACCATAGCTATATCCTGCTTTCTCTTTAAAAACATATAAAAACAATTCTCCTATTTAAAAGGTCTTTTCCTTAACATTGAAACAATGCATTTGTTCAGTTGAAGAGATCAAATACTATCTAACTCCATCAGTTTAGGACAATGTGCTATTATGCTTCGAAGTCACATGCAGCACATATCAAATGCAACGTCAGAGAAGCGAGGCATTTAAATGCATATTTGACATACTTTTTGCAACTGACTATTATTTCCCTTTCTCACTGGGGCTGTTGGTGGAAAAGGTTGGTTTCCCTATGGGCTGGAACGTAAAGGCATCACTCGGCAATTCAAATCCTCAGGTGTTTCAACTGACCACTGCTAGAGGCTGCCATGTACAGGGAAAATATCCGCACCGTTCTGCGTAGTTAAAGGGAGCACCCACAATCGCCACCTGTCTTTGCATACACCAGTGTCACACACCCCTCACGCTGCAGGGCCAACGGGAGGAACTCATGAAGCTTTCAAGCCCTTCATTATTTTTTTTTGGGTATAACAATATTTACTATCCTCAAGAATGCCACGCCTTGAAGAAAAATTATAGAATCATAGAATGGGTTACAGTTGGAAGGGACCTTCACCCAGTTCCAACCCCCCTGCCCTGGGCAGGGACACTTCCCACCACACCAGGTCCCTCCAAGCCCCCTCCAGCCTGGCCTTGAACCCCTCCAGGGATGGGGCAGCCACAGCTTCTCTGGGCAACCTGTTCCAGTCTCTCACCACCCTCACAGCAAAGAATTTCTTTCCATTCTCTCATCTAAATCTCCCCTCTTTCAATTTAAAAACATTAGCCCCTCGTTCTGTGCCTTCACTACTTGACAAAGAGTCCCTCCCCATCTTTCCTGTAACCCTCTTCTGGTACTGGAAGGGGCTCTAAGGTCTCCCATATAAGGGGCTATAAGGCCTCCCCAGAGCCTTCTCTTCTCTAGGCTGAACAGCCCCAACTCTCTCAACCTGTCCGCATAGGAGAGGTGCTCCAGCCCTCTGATCATCTTTGTGACCCTCCACTGGACCTGTTCCAACAGGTCCACATCCTTCCTGTGTTGAGGACTCCTAAGCTGGACACAGTGCTCCAGGGGGGGTCTCATGAGAGCAGAGCAGAGGGACAGAATTGCCTCCCATGACCTGCTGGCCACACTTCTTTTGATGCAGCCCAGGATGCGGTTGGCTTTCTGGGCTGCTAGCGTGCACTGCTGGTTCATGTTGAGCTTATCCACACGCAGTCCCAGGCAGTGCCTTCTGAAATATGCAAATCTGTGATGCCATTTTGCAAATCAACTTCTACAAAGTTACTTGCTGGTCAGTCAAAGCAAGATACGTCTCACAGTTTGTCTCCACTTCCTTAAGGGATAACCCCCTCTTGTATTTGCCACCTGTTAATTAATATTTGTGTATGTCCCTCATGTAGGAGTCTGCAAACACACCACATTTTCTCTTACGCAAATATACTAAGCCAGGTGCAGCAAAAGCAGATGTAGATGCTGGAACTCTATGATACACTGAAACCACAGTTTGCGTCTGCCATAATTTTACAGAAAAATAACTGTGCTCATGGCTAAAGTTCCCGTAAATCATTCATCTCCCTAACTCCACCCTCACCTTTATAGCAATGAACTAAAGCCAAACTTCACATTTCCAGCTGGATGCTAATCAAATACCACCACGCAGCTGTTACTTCACATTTCTCATATGGGAGGGCTCTTGGCCCCTTTGAGGATATCAAAAATATTATTATTATTGTCGATTTGCAAACGAGGGATGCAAGAACCAGAAGATCAAGCCGAATATCATCAGTACATGGAGTGACAGAGCCGGTCAACCCAAGGATGTGAGCGCGCAAGAAATTCCAACTATGGATTTACACTGAACTGGCTAATCTCTACTGCTCATCTCAACATGCCTACAAGAAAATAATGACAGTAAATACAGATGAGCTTTACTAAAAGCAGGTTAATAAGATTACATTAAACTTCTACAGGCATCTGAATAAAATTTAAACACCTTTAATTTGATCTAACGTACTTAACTGAGGAAGCAATGAAGCTGAAAACCCAAGCCACTTAAATTCTGCTTAGAAGCCCTTCTATAGAATTACTATGTAATTTAATCCACTTCCAAAGCATATCTTAATCCAGATTAATTTTTCCAAATGTTTCTATATAGACAAACCGTCCACATACACTAAAATGCATAGGCAGCTTTCTCAAAGAAGATACACTATCTTATACTTAAGCATAATAGACTGAGATTACTGATGAGAAGCTGGTAACCTCATAAATTCATTTTAGGACACACCAATATCCTACTTCCATACCCCAGATATCCTTAATCTCAGGTCCGATGTTTCCCATCTACTGGAAATTAAATCTTTATTTCTGAGCTTGCAGCAAAAAACAGTTGAAAATACAGTCTTGACTAGATCTCTCAGCTTTATTGTCCCTTAAATCCAAAAGGAAGATTTCATATATGACACCTCATCTTTTATCTACCATTGTCAAGATCAACAGTTGCCTACAGATGGGCTGATAGAGCCTGTTTCATTTAATGTCACATAGATGTCTTAACTTCAGTCAAATGAAAGGCGCCTTCTTCACAATCAGAGTTTTCCAGACTTTGAGACACAACAATGCCTTACAGTAGATTTTTGGAGTGCATAAGAAGTAGGCTGGCCCTTCTGTGTAAAGCTCATGTGCATAAAGCCCTTCTAGACAACCCAGTTTTCTCTGTATGAGAGGCTGATACCAGCTTACACACCTGTTTGTAAGATACAGAAGGACTCTGGCTTCCGGTTCTGAAAATCTGTCAGCACACAACCACAGCTGGAGATGCACTTCTTCCTAAACTCATCTTCCCACAGCTAAGCCACAGAACCTGTTCTGTAGGCTAGGTTTTGCATGCAGCCCACAGGCAACCACCCTACCTAACCCACCCACCACCTTCCAGTGAGGTGGGATTCAGAAGAAGCCAGCATCAGCAGCCACAGGTGAGAAGACCTGAAACCAAGCAAAGAAGTTCTACCAGGCTTCATCACCAGCTCCTTAAACAGGGGAAGGGAAAGCCACACTGCCTTATCAAAAAGGGGGGAAAAAAAATGGGTCAGCAGCCAAAGTTGGAGGAGAAGACAAGGAGGCTCAGCTAGCAAAGTGGAAGGAACTAATATGCAGCAGGATGGTATCTGAAGTCTTGGTCTTGCAGTGAAAAACCCACATTTCCAATATGGTCAACCGATGAAGAAAAAAAAAAAAAAAAAAAAAACAAAA
>VXBJ01000366.1:151482-167569 GCA_013400055.1 Nycticryphes semicollaris
CAGCCTGGTCAGGCCCTTGGCACAGTCAAAAGGAAGAACCAAGCCACAAACTCAGGTCTAAGGAAAGCCATAGGAGAAGCTATTATCAGACCACCTCTAAAAAGACTTCACCAGACCCGGTTCCTCATTAGCCACTGTCCATCTGAATTCACATGGCTCCTCCAGTTGGACATGAGTAATAAATTCTACCTAATGAGCAAGCCAGCATTTGGAAACAATTAACATCCTATTTTCCTTCACCATCAAGTTCAGGGAAGTTCTTACTTCCCTTCTACACCCCTGTAGAACTTAAAATATTTCTAATGAGCCAAAAAATAACCTATGGTCATCACAGCTACAGCACAACTAACTAGCGTAGGTCTGTGCTTTAGGACATTTTAAGTTCCAAAAGATTCCCTATCAAATATATACAATTCATTTCTAATCCACCTTTATGGGGCAGTAAAAAGTTTCTTTTTAATTGAGCTCCCCAGTAAAGGCACATTTTATAGTTCTTCATCTGTATTTGTCTACCATCTGCGCAGCACCATCCCATATGCACACACAGTACATTTTCTTTTATATATTTTGAGGCCTCCTTCATTCGCAGTATAACCCCCCCCAATTCTGCTGTTTCACTGCACGATCAGCACACAATTGCCCAAAAGAATAAGATCTAGCGCATCATTAAACACTAAAAATCTTCAAAACTTCAAAGAAAGTGCTCCCAAATTTTTTTTTTTTTTTTAATATAAACACTGCAATAAAAACATGAGAGCAGCCTGAATCTCACTTTTTGTAACTGCTCTGCCAGTGAGGCTTTGTGTGCAGTAAAATTACACCCTACACATTTCAGAGTACAAGTCAGGTAAAAAAGTCAGGAGATGGCAAATCTGGTTTCAGCACAAGTTTTGCTTTCAGGCCTTTCGTTTTGTTTTTCCTTAGAAAACGGAGAGATGCCTTTTTTTCAAAGCAAAGCAAAGCAAAGAGCTTCCGTGCAAGCAGCAGGGCGAAGGCAAACCCATGCGAACCCCTGATGCATGTTTCCAGCTGTTTAATAAGGCTCACCCCGGAGTCTTTCCCCTTACAATTTCTGCTCCAGCCAGTTCCCTTCTTTCACAAAACCTGCCTGAACTTTGCATCTTTGGGGAATTCCATTGCTCTGCTGACTTGGCTTGAATCAGCCCACAATTCAAAAGTTACTGTAGAGCAGAAGGGGCAGAAGAGACGCAGATCCCATCCATAAAACCAACAGAATCTGTTGCTGTTTCTAAGGGTACCAAGCTAAAAATTTAAAGGGGGGGGGAAGATGACCCAACTTGTGAGCCCTTCTTGCTCTCCATAACTAAATACAACTTTTGGCCAGCAGAAATCCATCCTAAAGGTTCACTTAACACGTCAGAAACATCAAGTAACAAAGACGATTACACATGAGGTTCTCTTTTAAAGGAGGTTTCAGAGAATACTTCCATTTCATTGTACAAGTTTTCTTTCTGGGACATTTTTGATCAAACATAGCGTTGCTGAAGTTTCCAAATGGATACTTGAAGTTAAACAACTCTACAGCTATTGCTGTTCATTTTTACATTTCCATCAGTTATCCACACAGTCATTCCCACTCTGATTTAATCTTTCCTATCACAATTGCATAAATCCACACAGAAAAGTGAGAGCAGTAAATCAAAATAAGCACTTGGCAGCAACTTATTGGTGAGATCACAGCGAGATCCTGAAATAGCACAGTAAAATGGAAAATGCAATGTGCCCTTATGGCCAATGGAATCCTGGGCTGCGTAGGGAAGAGTGTGGCCAGTAAGTGGAGGGAGGTCATTCTCCCCCTCTGCTCTGCACTGGGGAGGCCACAACTGGAAACCTGCCTCCAGTGCTGGACTCCCCAGTTCAAGAGAGACTGGGAACTACTGGAGAGAGTCCAGCATAGGGCAACTACAAGATGCTGAAGGGATTGGAGCATCTCCCTGATGAGGAAAGGCTGAGAGAGCTGTGAGTCTTTAGCCTGGAGAAGAGAAGGCTGAGGGGAGACCTTCTTCATGCTCACAAGGACCTGAAGGGTGGGTTGAAGGAGGATGGAGCCAGACTCTTCTCAGTGGTTCCCAGTGACAGGATGAGGGGCACTGGGCACAAGCTGGAACATGGGAAGTTCCATTCAAAGATGAGGAGAAACTTCTTTGTGGTGAGGGTGTCAGAGCACTGGGAGAGGCTGCCCAGGGAGGGGGTGGAGTCCCCTTCCCTGGAGACCTTCAAGCCCCACCTGGATGCAGCCCTGAGTGATGTGTTCTGGGCAATCCTGCTTTAGCAGGGGAGTGGGACTGGGTGAGCTCTAGAGGTCCCTGCCAACCATGACAATTTTCCAATTACATCACCAAGGCTTTTTAATCTAATTGCACAATGGAGCTTGGAGGTAAGAAGTAAGAAGTGGAGGTACAAAGTCCCCATTGAAAGGTAACCTTGAATAGACAGGGTTTCATTTCTCTGATTTTAAGTACGCTCAATTAAAAAAAAAAAAGAAACATAAAAGGTTTTATGGAGTAGAAATATAAGGTATTGTTTAGGAAAGGTGTACTTGGCCCAAAGAGAATGACAAAAGAAGTACTTAAAGTGTGTTTGTGATTCATCGTGGTTCAACAACTTCTCATGAATGCCAATGTGTTTCAGGGAGATAGAAAGGCTTGTGCAGGTGTGAGAGAAATGATTAGTCAGTTATTAGTAAGCTGCTGGCTTCGGTGGCAGCCAGGCTGCTGAAGCAGTACGCTATGGAAAGGGCCTGCCACTAACTCTCCACACACTGCTGGTATTTCAAACCACCAGAATAGTCAGGACAACAGATTATCTCTTCAAACGTTTCCTTCTCGTTTTGCCTGCCTCCATGGTGAAACCTGTAGTTAAAATGCTATATGCCTCAATCAGCGTGGCTCCTCTTCAGATGGAACTTAGAAACTTCTTCCCTTTGAGGGTGGCAGAGCCCTGGCAGAGGCTGCCCAGAGAGGTGGTGGAGTCTCCTTCTCTGGAGACATTCCAAACCTTCCTGGACATGTTCCTGTGGGAACTGCTGTGGGTGGACCTGCTTTGGCAGGGGGGTTGGACTAGATGCCTTCCAACCCCAGGTCATTCTGTGATTCTGTGAAACTTAGGAAACAAAACACAACATTTTCTAAGAGCAGCAATACAATCCAACAAGTGCAAGCCACCAGTGTGCTTCCAGCACAGAGGAGCAGCCTGGCTTTGGCTCCCTGCCTCATTGCACACCAGAGACACCCAACTGCTGCAGCCTATTTGCGTACCAGTGGATTTCTGAAACGAAGAGCAAATAATCCACTGGTGGCTTAATTTACTATCTGTACAAAATTCTCAGGATCAAAGATCAGTGAAAGGAGATCAAACTCATTAATCCAGCAGAATTCAGGCTCTTTTGATAAAGGACACATCCATATGTCTGTGTCCTTCATCCAACCACAGTTCCCATTAAGTTTGTAGGAAGGCAGTTTCCACCTACAGTTTAGCAGCCAATATCTTAACGTTCACAACCATTAAAAAAAATAAGCAAAGACTCTACTGCTCTACAGTGCTGCCATACTCTGCGTTTGCACACTTAATATATCCATGCACGTGTAAGTGGATATAAAAGCCAAATAATTTTAAAAAATGCTTCCAAAATGCAAATTCCAATTTCCTAAATAGTAAAAATCTCGATAGGAAGGCTTTCCAAGCTGTTTAGAAAGTACCTCTTGTCAGCAGCATAGCTGCTTGGTTGTCCAGAATCCACAGGATTAGTTCCAAAAACCAAAAAACCTGAAGCACATATTTTATTCTAATTTAATGGGAATAATAATCCTTCCTGTCTTCACATACACCCATCCACCTTAAAAGACCCAGAATAATCTAGGATTGGCCTTAAAAGCTCTAGAGCTTTCTAGCTCAAGAGCTTCCTTACTCCCACTGCAGCCTGATGGTAGACAACCCATAATACTGTCTACTGAGGACTCAAACAGGCTCTGCAACTGCAGACAGAAAAGATAGGGAGGAGGAAAGAAAAAAAAAAAAAAAAAAAAAAAACACCCAGAACAAACAAGAGAAAGCTCACAGTGATGATTCTCAGAAAGCAGCCAGTTTGTACAGCTACTGACCCACGGGACAACCCAAGTTGCCACAGGGCTTTATCACTCACCCCAAAGGTCATTGATGAACATCATCTGGTCTGGTCCTGCCACCAGCTAGAGATTTCTGCACCCAAGGGACAATATATTATATAAAAATAAGCTTCCATTAAAGCTGTGAAGTGGGGTGTTACTGAGGAATACTGTGAGGGTGGTGAGACTCTGGAACAGGTTGCCCAGAGAAGCTGTGGCTGCCCCATCCCTGGAGGGGTTCAAGGCCAGGCTGGATGGGGCTTGGAGGGACCTGGTCTGGTGGGAGTTGTCCCAGCCCAGAGCAGGGGGGTTGGAACTGGATGATCTTGAAGGTCCCTTCCACCTCTAACCATTCTATGATTCTGTGATGAACGTACCATCAGATACCACTCTTTCGTTCCTCAGACTCAGTTAAAGGAAGCAATATTCAAACTCAATTTCGATACCCTTGTCAGACTAAGCTTGTGTGGCTGTCAGGAGGAAAACCCCAAAATACATAATTACGTATCACAGAGATTTGAGTTACTGAACTAAAACACTAGGGATCACAAATTCCCTGCTCCAGACTTATCTTGAAAAAAAAAAAAAAAGACTACGCCTTAAATGAACTTGTCAATACCCTCCCCTTTTTGGGCCTTCTAACTCAAAAGTTACAAGGAGCATGAACAGTATTTTAGCCGTGTCCTCTCCCCCCCCCCCCCCCTTTTTTTTTTTTTTTTAAGGCATTTCTATGCAATGCCAAGTTCTGTCTTTTGCTACCAGTCTTGGTATTCCCTTCTCCCCCTCCCCGCTGCCCCCCCAAACTATACTTCATTCTTTCAGGAGACGCATTTTCCGTTGAAAGCCCCAGAGGACAGGAAGGCTCCTGGCAGCCGGAGCACCAACAAAGAAAGCCTGAAACGGAACAATCTCTTTTTTTTTGTGAGAGAAGATAAGGAAGTCCAAGACATGGTTTTTAAGAGAATAATAATAATGAATGAAATATAAAAAAAAAATGCCACTGGCATTGGCAGTTTTTAACTAAAAGCCACACAAATTTTCCTTTCCGAAGGGGCAGGTAGTGTACAATGGCTTTCACCAGCAAGGGGCACCTGCTGCTCCCACCAACGTAAAAATGCTCTGCAGAAAAGAAGGAGAAGACATCATATTGTGGATCTCATGTACCCACAGAGATAACACTCCAGTAATTCTGCCCTGTCTCTGCAGATGCAAATGCTGAGGCCAAACGCTACAAATTTCTGCTCTTTCTTTCCCCCTACACTCTTGCTCTTCATGTGACAGCTCTCCAAGGCAGGGCACTGACAGCTGCAGAAAGATCTTAAAGTTTTTGTTGCAAATAAAAGCTTAAAAGAATTACTGCAGCAAGACCCATTCTTTTTATGCCAATGTTTCAGTAATCCAGCCTTATTGTGTACAAACATAATGACACTGCGCCCAAGACATCGATGCTCTACCAAGGGAAAAAAAAAACAAAAAAAAAAAAAAAAAAACCCACACAAATCAGAGGAGGTCCTTCTCTTCCTAAATACAATTATTCTGCTTTAGTAGCACACCGGTGAAAAAGGAAGCACGCACCTTTTTCCCTTGTGGTATTCAAATTTTTCCGCAAATATCAAAAGCCTTTGCATTTATCACATGTACCACCCTCAGCTTTCACCGATTACCTGAATTCCTCAACAGGACCAGAAGCAGCTAAAGACCAGTGTCAGACCTTAGAAAGGAAAAAGTAACTTTGACTGTCTTAACAGTCTGCATTGGTCTCTCATCCCATTTGAGGAAGGTGCCTTCCTTTCTCTGAACTCATTTTTTCATTCACCGCTGCCAAGCGTTAAACTGTGAACTCACGGGCCGATTGTCTGCACCAGGAGGTTACCCGCTGGTCACAGTCAACAGTCACAGCACTGCACTCTATCTCCCACCTAATTTTCTTTCTTCCTCTTCTAAAGGCCCAACTCTCCAGTGGTTTAATATCACTGGACTGAATGGTGTTACTTCAGCAGGAGTAACAGAGTTATGCCACAGCTCAGGACTCTTTGGCTAACACTTCTCTTGGAAGTAGTATGGAAAATTATTACTCTCCCTGCCCAGGCCGTTGGAACTCAATGATCTTTCAGGTCCCTTCTAACCCAAACCATTCTGTGAAATCAGATGGGATGAGGAAGCTAAAAGAAATTTTATCTACCCTTCTAACTGGTGTTAGGCCTGCTACTTCTTAGCAGAATTTGCACTTGATGCGGCACACCTGAATTCTCCTCTCCTTCCCCACAGGGACAGTGCTGGTGTTGCCGTAACGCAGAGCAGCTGTCCTGAGGACGCACTCACTCATAGCCCCGGTATTTACCTGATGCAAAGACTGAAACTACACCCTTCCGATGCCAAACCAGTGACTTAAACCATCTCTTTCATTAGATTCAAACCACGTAGCTAGGCAGTGTAATTCCATTACAATTACGTCTCAGAAACGGGACCCGTAGCAGAACTCACTGGGGCTGCACTGAACAGAAGCACAGGACACCCGCTGCCCAAACACCACACTGTCTCAGGCTTACCCTCTCCAAATTAAATTAAAACTACTAGCCTCCTAAATGACTCCGAATTGCCTGGCTGAGGGGCTACATCTCTCTTCAATCAATAATCGGAGCCAGAGGAGCCTCTTTGTTATAGAGGAGACAGCTACCCACAGGACATTCTCTAAATGGGGCCCTCCACTCTGAATTTCAATAGATCAAGAGAGAAAAGCCTCAAGACAGGAAAGCAGGGCTTATCCCCTTAAGTCAAGCTTATGGGCACCAATGAACACAGCAAGAACAATTAGTCAGAAACAAAGCATCTGCAGGTTGACTTAGGTTCGATTTTCTAGTCTGGTTTGGTGGTTCTCTATTTGCCAATTTTGGGGAGAGAAATGAGCCTGACTGGTTTTTCCTTATGCTGAAAAGTCACTCCACAGAAAAGCAGCCTATGGGCCACCACAGTTGCTTTTTCAACCTTCACGTATTAATTATACAAAATTAATCCAAAGCTATAAAAGCCTCACCATCTCTAGAACAAGGTTCAATGATTTTACAAAATTTAAGCAATTTGGAACANATTCACATCCCACCACCACTGAATTGTGAACGTTTTGATACCTCTGGCATACGAGCCAGGACGCCAACTTAAAATTCCAGTGCAAATAGCTCAAGACCATTTTAGTTATGTGTTTGTTTTAAAATAGGACTCAAATTCCAATGGGTTTAAAATCCTATAGATTGTTTTCTTCCCTTCTCCCTCCGCACTCAGCTCTCCTTTACCATGCATTTTCTGACTCATTTGCAACTGCAAGGGATGAAGCCTTTGAAACTCCTGCCTTCCAGAAAACCATCCCAACACAGCGCAATGCTACCGACTCTTGTTATTAACACACACACACACACACACACACACACACTCTTCCAACAAGTTAACTTCCTAAGGTAGCTGAAGGAAAAAAAGAAAAAACCCACAAATTATTTTTGGCAGGTCAAGAAATAAAAAGCCCAGGTCGTTGTATATTAGAGAAGTTTGTGAAAGGTGCTGTACGTGCTATATCCTAAGGCTAACCAAAGGAATACAGACCGAAATCACCCGTGTTTTACACAGAGGGATGAAGAGATGCAGAAGTTTCCTTACGTCAAACGCAAATACATCACAAAAGAAAGCCAGGACAGAGAAAGGCTCCGAGCAGCACAGGGCAAAAGAGGAGATTTGTTTTCCCTTTCCGGATTTTATACATTGCTTTCCACAATTTTTGTAAAAAAATTCACTGTTGACTACAAAATATGAAAATTAGTTTTTTCCAAAAAAGACTGCATAAACTGACCTACTTCTAGCATTAGTTACAATTAAAAAAAAAACAAAACCAAAAACAAAAAACCCAAACAACCTGGTATTTTTGTTCAAGGCCACTTTTCATGCCCTTTTCTTCCTTTTCTGGACCTGCACTATCTGTCAAACCTTTGTTTGCTGCAGACATGGTTAAAATGGCATTAGGTGGTCCATAGTGGAAAAGACCTTACGTTTTCTTTTGGCTCTGAAGGCTTTTTGGCTGGATGGATCTTCACAACACCCCCCAACACACATCCTCCTTACAGTCTTCTCCTGAGCAGTTCACCACCACCGCCACCAAATGTTCTGTTCTTTTACTCTCCAATGGAAGTTCTCCATTGATCTTTTTTGCTGGCTTTTTTTTTTTTTGTTATTTCAGGAAAAGAAGATTAAGGATAACAAGAAACTATATGCATATCTATAGAGAAGTTTATAGACCTACATAAACTCTTGCTCGAATTAGACCCCACATCTAGACCTGAATTTTGTGAGTTTGGTGAGCAGAAGAGATGTCAGAGTTATGTGTGAGGAGGGACAGCAGGAGGTAGGGTAAAAAGGTTGATAGGAGAAATGCACTTGAACCACAGGGGGTAGAGTTTCAACAGATGAGTGCCTTGGTGTCTGAAGGGAAGGGGAAGGGAAAAAAAAAAAAAAAAAGACAAACACCAATACTCCAGCATTTTAGAAGCCTAGTGACCAAAGGGTATGAGATACCCTTCCCAGAATGCATGGATCAGTACTTAGGTTTGGGGAATTTTTATATATATTTTTTTGAGTTGGTTTGGCTCAATATCATTGAAAAAGTTTGTCCAAAAGTTCACACACCGAGCCAACACTTATCAGGTTTCAATTTCCAGCCGAAGCCACGACTGTTGCTATGAAAACTAATGTGCAATTGTATTCCAGAAAGCAAAGTGAAGGAAAAGACTGTATTGGAGCATAATAAATACATGCATTGGCACTAAGAGTAAAAATTACATTATTCCAACCTGTGTCATAGACATTTTTCTCCTCTCACTATTCGAGGAGAAATGCCCAACTCAATTTTGTTGTCTGGCCAGAGGGTATTCTATGAATACTTAAAAATTCCTCATCACCCTACTTCAACAGATTACCACCTCCCTTAAAATATGAAGCAGCAGTTTAAGGAGTCACCCTCACTAGGGTCATTCCAGTGGATTGTCAGTGTAGCTGGACAAAATTCTGAATCCACATATTCCTTACGCTTCTGCTAGACCATGTGGTATGTGTATGTTGGCTAAAGCAAAAAAAAAAAAGCAAATAATATTTTCACTTTGGCTACAAATTCAAGCCCCACAATTCCTGCACCTACAAAGAACATATGAACAGTGCGCTACGACAATTCTACATCTATGGAAAAAAGTGTTAAAACAACTGCATTTTGTAAAAGTTTATTGAAATACTGGTTTTGCTAAACTCTTTCCATCACTCCAAAACAGAGCAAGAATTAATTTAACTACTTTTTTTTCAATTAAAATTAATTCTCTTATTTTCACAACACTTATGCATCTCCTTATTACTACATAAAAGATCAAGTCACATCAGAAGAAATAGATAGGGGTTGCAAGTCAGACTAAATTAGGAGCCCAGACTCATCCCATTCTTACTATCAAGCTGACAGGAGGTAGAAGAAAACCACCTCTGAATAGCACTAGCTATCCAGTCCCAGGAACAGTACATAAAATTTCAACTGCAGGCGGAAGGCTGACATGCTGACAGCATTACCTGAGCCTGCTGTCATACCCTGCATATCCCACACCTTTTGTCTAACTTCAAAATGTTGGATGTGTTTAATCTGCAGGTCATCAGCTCCATACATTAAGGAAAAAAGGTCCACATGGAGCATTTTGTCCGTGTTTACATATGCCCTCTGATTTGCAAAATGCTCTGGGAAGTGAGGTCACCAAACAAGCATCTTCTGCTGTATTAAAGAATGGGAGTTCAACACCATTGCAGCTCTAGAATCTGAACTTCTTTTAGAAGCAAGCAACCCATCCTCCTGTCTAGCTGAAGCAAGCTCAACAACAAAAAAAAAAGAACCACCCTTGATTATCATATGTGTATTCATGTAGCCGATAAATTCCTCAGTTCCTGATGAGGCCATGTTTCAGAGGCAATGTTACACTTCATGAGTCCCCCCCTTAAATTAGGGCCATACAATAAACACGTGGAGCTAGACTTTAAAGAGCATAGGAGGCTATACATGCTTCGGTTCCACAGCTGTTCTTCCAAATCTTAAATAAAATTATTTAATTGAGTCAGAATGTAAGGGATACCCAGGGAAGAATTTAAGGACCACACAAAGCCACTGAAACCTTGAGAGCCGAGATAAATACATAGGGCAAACACCAAAGAATAAAGCACCAAGGCAGGGGCGGCAAACACGAAAGAAATTACGAGGAAGAAAAACCAGAAGGAAAGTCAAAGCAAAAGACAAGAAAACACACACAGCCATTATTTTGTAATATATCTGTTTGGGAACAGTTTGTTTTCCTATCCTCCCCCCACCCCCAGCCTCTTTACTGCAGAAGATGTTTCGCAAACACTTTAAATCAAGCAAATTCAATCTGAAAGGGGAAAACTCCTCCCTCAGCATTGACTGGTAGCTCCCACTCCCTCCCTTGCTCTCCTGCCAGCTCCTGTGGAGTTCTGCAGCATTAGTTGACTGTAAGCAGAGCACAGCAGAAGCATCAGACTTACGTCCTCAAAAGAAGGTGGCTTATAACATTTGTGTAACATCTCCAGGTAGTGTATTCAGCTTTCTAAAGAATTCCAGATTGCTCATTAAAAATGACCCAAAGTGAGTTAATTTGTACATAAGCTAAAACACCTAAGGAGCCCCCTAACCAGCTATGGCTTCGAGTCACAAAATGATACAGGGTTGGAAGAGACCTCTGGAGATCATCTAGTCCACCCCCCTGCCAAAGCAGGTCCATCCACAGCAGGTCCTACAGGAACATGTCCATGTGGGTTTGGAATGTCTCCAGAGAAGGAGACTCCACCACCTCTCTGGGCAGCCTCTGCCAGGGCTCTGCCACCCTCACAGGAAACAAGTTCCTCCTCATGTTGAGATGGAACTTCTCATGTTCAAGTTTGTGCCTGTTCCCTCTTGTCCTGTCACTGGGCAACACTGAAAAAGACTGGCCCCATCCTCCTGACACCCACCCTTGGAAGTATTTCTAGGTGTTGATCAGATCCCCCCTCAGCCTTCTCTTCTCCAGACTAAAAAGACCCAAGTCCCTCAGTTGTTGAGTCTTCTTCGCAGTGCAATTTACTGCTGAACAGAAAAATGCCTTGTTCATCACCTCCACTCTCTCACAAGGAACTTCCCCCTGCCCCCAGCAGCCACTGATAACAAACCTACCATGGTCAAATGAAATACAGTGAAACCTGCCATTAGGAGAATCGTTAACAACTCATTTTCAAGCACTGGCAAACAAGCCCCATGTGAATCACTGTTCACCTTGCTCTTTAGCACGTGCTTTCGGAAACAACCCTGCTCAGCAGCATGAAAAATTAGGAGCTGGTGGGTACAAAGTATGTAGCACCAGGCCACTTTAGTGCCTGCCCATAGCACAGACTTTTGACTCTGTCATATCTGAAAGGGAGAGAAGAGGAACACACGTTAGCTATCCCCCATGGAACAGTCTTCCCATTAACAGTCTTCAGTCCCCAGCAAGTCTTCTTAACCGGCAGCAGTGATCAGAAAAGCCAGGGAACTCGCAGACAGGTTGTGACATTATCTCTCAGCCTCTCTTTTGTGTCTGCCAACACTCGCAATAAGATGAAAGATCACACCACAAAGCCAAATCCTTGCAAATAGCCTGACGGAAAAACGCTGACTGAAAGACAGCTTCACAACTTTGTGATTATTCTTCCATTCATCTCTGTAACACCATATGTATGCAGCTTAGTTGAAGTGTCACACATATATTATCACCTCTCACCATCCGTACTATCAAATGCCTGCCAATTGCTTTTAGTTTCTCTTTCTCTCCTTTTCCAGTGTTATATTTGGAGAGAAAAAAGGAGGGGAAAAAGGCAACTGACTCAAGTAGAAGGAAAATTATCCTAAATCCTTTAAACAGTTGCTCTGTTAAATTGACACAAGTTTAACAACGTGTACTTGGCACGTTCATCTTGCCACGAATACAAGAACCTTTTGAGAAAAAAAAAAAAAAAAAAAGAAAAAACACACAAAACTCATGCAAAGCAAGGAAATCTTTTAAAGACACAGTACAGACCTCCCTGAAGGGCGGTTTGATGGCTGTTACAAAGGCGTTCCTAGTCAGAAGTGTTCAAACCACAAAGACTTCATAACCATAAACCCTCTTTTTGAAATCTCCTTTCTAATAGGATAATGACTGAACAGGGAGGCAAACCCAACCAACTCATTCCCCCTCCAAGGTAGTTGTACTTTCAAGCCAGGACAGAGATACAGCAGAGGAGAAAGTCTACTCGACACAGGCATAACTGTGCAGGGAACTAAACCTGAAGAGACAACAGTACTTTTGTTTGCTCCAAGGGTGTATGATGCCTTCTAGTCCCAGGGTTCCCAAGAATCCCATCACCCTCTACAGTATCACCTTCTCCCAACATTTTTTTTTTTTTAAAATACAAGGACATATTGGACATTTGTGCCACAGAATGACTTTAAAAAAAAAAAAAATCAATTTCTTCAAGGAAACTGAAAATTAAGGAATAGCAGAGACACAAATCAAGAGGAAAACTGTATGCAGTTCTGAGGAGAATGATCTGGGGTTCTTGGTAGACAGTAAACTCTCCAGGAGCCAGCAATGTGCCCTTGTGGCCAAGAGGGCCAATGGAATCCCAGGATACATAGGGAAGAGTGTGGTCAGTAGGTGTAGGGAGGTCATTCTCCCCCTCTGCCTCCAGTGCTGGACTCCCCAGGTCAAGAGAGACTGGGAACTACTGGAGAGAGTCCAGCGTAGGGCAACAAAGATGCTGGAGGGATTGGAGCATCTCCCTGAGGAGGAAAGGCTGAGAGAGCTGGGACTCTTTAGCCTGGAGGAGATAAGGCTGAGGGGAGACCTTCTTCATGCTCACAAGGATCTGAAGGGTGGGTTGAAGGAGGATGGAGCCAGACTCTTCTCAGTGGTTCCCAGGGACACGATGAGGGGCAACGGGCACAAGTTGGGACACAGGAAGGTCCATTTGAATTTGAGAAAAAAAACTTTTTTGTGGTGAGGGTGTCAGAGCCCTGGCAGAGGATGCCCAGGGAGAGTGTGGAGTCCCCTTCTCTGGAGACCTTCAAGCCCTGCCTGGATGCAGATGAAGCCCTGAGCGATGTGCTCTGGGCAATCCTGCTTTAGCAGGGGAGTGGGACTAGATGAGCTCTAGAGGTCCCTGCCAACTCTGACAATCCCATGATTCTGTGATTGATGGCCTCATCTAAGTCCCAAATGAATCCTTATCTAAGAATCACAGAATTAGCCCATGTTGTGCTTGGCAATATACACCCACCCCCTCCAAAAAAAAAAAAAGCAAGAAGAGGGCACAGTATGTGAGTGTGCAGGTGCACTGGCAGAGATCCACAGAAACCTGTTCCCAGTTAACACTTAAAATCTATAGACATCACCCTCTCATTCCATCCCATACTGAACCCATCCAGAACATCAAAAGAAGGAAGCCACACATCTTATGCATGAATACAGGAGCTCTGCTCCAACACATCAAACAGCAGACCATAGTCCAATCCCACTTTGTAGGCTAGACACTGTGAGAAAGCACGACTACAAGCCTAAACCTGAAAAAAAAAAAAAGTTAAAAAAAAAAAATCAAAGAGACTTGTACTAGGTTAGAAAAAACAAAGAGCGGAAGGAAGGGTAGAGCACCCTGTTACTCTTGATCTGCCATTCGCTGCAGAACAGCATTGCTGTCAGGAAGTACAAGGCACACAGCAGTGTTTCAGCAAGTTACACCTCCATGTAGCATAATAAGGTAAATTAGGGTGAAGGGGCATTCAGATAAAAAAAAAAAAAAAATCACTTCTTAGGTCAACACATGCAATAGGTTGCACCTGAACAGCTAGGAAACAGAAACACTTGTTTTTAAGAACACACATGGTCAGGTTGTATAATAACGACTACTCAGCTGTAGACACTTTCAGTGAGCACGTAAGCCTGCTACAGAATAAGTAGGTAAGAATTTTTCCTCTCTCCTCATCAAAACCCACATGAATGGGACACCTATGAAGTTCTTCATGGCATAGGGAGAACGCAAGGAAAAACATCACAACAGTAAGTATAGAAACCAGCTCTCTTTCCCCCCCCTTTCTTCATTAAAAAAAAAGAATAATCCTCAGACTCATAGCAAAGTTGGAAGCTACAAAGAAGACAAAGTGTGTTGTACTGAACGGCAAGTTTCAAACAGACTACTCAAAGAGACAAAAGATAAGTCAAGTAACCCCCATGTAGCCTCCCTGGCATGAAACAACTAGGAATCAGGTACAACTCCAGACTGGTCAAACCACACACTCAGATCCACCGACTCAATCTTTCACTACTACCCATTTCACATCACATCAACGTTCCAGCCCTATTTGCCTTTATTTTCTTTGCACAGTGAGTTTTTTAAAGTTGCTGCAGTGCTTGTAACAGCTTTATGACACCTGTGTTAATGGATGTTTTCCTAACAGTACACAGGAGGGACTTTTACCAGCAAACTGTCACCACTGTTCTTCCTCCTCCTTATCTAGTTTCTGGTTATCAGATTAGATCTCTACCATCTACTTAAGCAGCTTCAAAAAAAGAAAGGGGGGAGGAGCGGGGAGGAGCNTCAGGGAAAGAAAACCCTACACGAAAGCAAGCTTGCAGCTCAAACCTTAAGAACTTTCTGAAAATTCAAATATACCATGCTTTACTGCGTAATAGTCTGCCTCAGTCGCTCAAATCAAGCAGGAATGACATGGAAATTATGGGACTAATGAGAACAATGAATGATCCAAGATTATGTAACTGAAGGATGAACCGGCAGGCGTGCATGGTCTCTGTGTGTATGTGTGCATTTATTTGGGGGAACAGAAGAGAAAAAGCTAAGGGGAAAAGGAAGAAACCACATCCTCAGTCACAGATACAGGACTCTGCAAGGTTCCTACTCTATTCTTCCCAAAAGATAAATATTTGCACCAGGGGCAATCAGGCAGCTGAAGGACAAAAACAAATGGGAAGACCCATTTGCTTAAGAACTACACTTCAAAACCAGCCCTTACCAAAACTGCACTGTAACTGCTGTATCATGAAATAAGAGCTCACAGGCAACCATGTTTATACTAAAGCAATTAACACACGGTACATTTCCTGCGCTATTATTATCATTGGCGCTCTCAATACGCTTGTTGCACATTCTGAGCCTTGGCAGGTTGAGAGGTATTCTTATAAAGTTAACAACAAAACCGTTGCTGATTTGAAAAGTACTCACCGTTATTTTTCAGGAAATCCTATTATTTACATCACATCATTCTCGGGGGAGAACTGGACAGTTATATTAGTCCTGCAAGGGGGGAGGGAAGGAGAAGAAAAAAAATAAGACAGTAAAAATAAACTTGGTAAAGGCTTCCAGACAAGAAACTTTATAATGCACTTGAACTTTTTGGACCCCCTTACCCACCCCTCACTTAGCAAGGCAACACACCGGGGCTTTGCATAACCACCACCCACCTTCCAGGAGCACGTTATTCCACCCCAAAAATTCAGCAGCGGCTCGGTAGGAGCACGAACTTGGAAAAAAGGATACAGACAAACAGACAGACACACACCATCCCCATCCCACCAGCAGCTCCACAAGGCCAGGCAGCAGGGGAGGCGGCTGGGTACCATCCCCGGCGGGCACGCACTTGCTTGGAAGTTGCGGGTCCTCTTTATCGGTGCCGGCACTTGCTGCCAGTGGGAGCCTCCTCCCCCGCCTTAAACCCCGGCCGAGGTTTAACCCCAGGAACCTCCCGCCCTTCCCGGGAGCGACGCGCCGGTCCCAGCGGGTCAAGCGAGGCCCCGCCACCACTCACCCCCACACACCGCCGCAGATGCGCGGCCCCCGCCCGCCCCTCACCAGAGGCCTCCCACCACCCGGCAGGGCCGCCC
>VXBJ01000366.1:167727-187524 GCA_013400055.1 Nycticryphes semicollaris
CCCCCCCCCACCGCGCCGACTGAAGCCGCCAGCCGAGGCGCCGCCGCAGTGACAAGCGCAAGGCTACGCTTCCTCTTCCTCACAGCAACGGCGGCTGCTCCCGCCGGTCGTCCCCCACCCGGCACCTCCCGCTGGCGGGGACCGACCACCCCCGCTGGCAGGTGCGGGGCTCATCGCCCGCCCCGTCATACCCCGTCCCGTCCCGTTCGGTTCCGTCCCTTCAGTCTCCGCGCCTCTCCCCGCACTCTCCCCCTCACCGCCCGGCCACCCGCCCCGCCGCCGGCCCAGGGGTTCGCCTACCTCCTGGAGCAGGCGGAGCCGCTCGGCCGCCCACCGCCGCGGGAGCCGAGACTCGGGCTCCGCGCCGGCGCTGACCCACGTCGCTCACTACCCGCGGCGCTATCCCATCCCGGGGCTGGCAACAGCACTCAGCAGCTCCCCACTGCCGCTCTCACTTCCTCTTCCTTCCTCCTGCTGGCCGCGCCGCGACTTACAGCCCCGGACCGGCCGCCGCCACCGAAGGGTGTCCGGCGGATGGGCAGCACCTGCAGGAGGGGGGACGAGTGCCGGCCGCACCCCCGCGACTCCACCTGCGCCTCTTCCCCCACGGCCGATGTCGCCCTGCTCCCTGCGGTTTCTGACGAGGGGTCAGTACCGGGTCCTGACCTGGGGACACCCCAACCCCCTGCAGCGCTACAGGCCTGGGGCAGAGTGGCTGGAGCTGCCTGGCAGAAAAGGACCTGGGGGTGTTGGTGGACTGTGGGGCTGAACAGGAGCCAGCAGTGTGCCCAGGTGGCCACCAGCATCCTGGCCTGGATCAGAAACAGCATGGGGAGTAGGACTCGGGAGAGGAATCATCCCCCTGTCCTCGACACTGGTGAGGTCCCACCTTGAGGGCTGTGTCCAGTTTTGGGTCCCTTCCCACAAAAAAGAAATTGAGGGGCTGGAGAGGGTCCAGAGAAGGGCAATCAGAAGCTGTTGAGGGGTCTGGAGAGTACGCCTTATGAGGAGAGGCTGAGGGAGCTGGGGGTGTTCAGCCTGGAGGAGGCTGAGGGGACCTGGCTCTCTCCAACCCCCTTGAAAGGAGGGTGTAGCCAGGGGGGTCAGTCTCTTCTCCCAAGTCACAGGCCATGGGACAAGAGGAAATGGCCTCCAGTTGCCCCAGGGGAGGTTCAGATTGGAGATCAGGAGAAATGTTTCCATGGAAAGGGTTGTGAAGGCTTGGACTGGGCTGCCCAGGGCAGGGTTTGAGGTCCCATCCCTGGAGGGATTGAAAAGCCAGGTTGACATAGTGCTTAGAGACATGGGTTAGTGATGGTTTTGATCAGAGTTAGGTTGGTGGTTGGATGAAATGGTCTGAAAGGTCTCCTCCAGCCTAGACAATTCTATCATTCTGATTTGAGGTTTTCTCATTGCCTGTGGAATAACTACACTTTTTTTCTTATTTTCTTCCCAGGGAGCCACTGCTGCTGAGCAGCCTCACAGGCCTCGTCTAATATGGTGGGGAAGTGTTAAGATGAAGTTTGTGCCCATGAAGCATTGTAGTTGGAGTTCTACTGGGATTTTGAACATTAACTTTTCTTTCAGAACTTTTGCCACAAAATACATTTTCTCAACTCACCTCCATTACTTTTGAAGCCTTATTATATAAATGAGCATTGAAAGAAGGTGCAGGGAGGCCCCATCTGGTCTCTGCTTTTTGTTGCCAGTCTCCCTAAAAGAAAAGCAGTCAGGAAGTTGGGGTCTTACTTTTTTTTTTTTTTTTTTTAAAAAAAAAAAGTCTTAACTCACAGCTACTGTATGGACCACACATGACATGTTGACACTACAAGCCTTCAGATTGTATCTTCTAATCCTACAGAGAGTGAGATTGTTCTCTCTTTTTCATGTTTTTTCTAAGTCCTGTACATGTCACTCTGATAAGGATTGATAGCACAGCCACGAAGCCCTGCTGTGGTACAGCAACTTTTATTGGCTGGTAAAGCAGAATTTACTCTCTGTGGAGACTATCTTCGTGGTCCGTGAAGGCCAAGACTTGCAAAAATACTTCCTATAATCTTGCAAATAATTATGTAGGAGAGTACCTTTATGCAGGTTAATGATTCCCAGTGATTCCCATTAAACCACTCTCCTGCAACACCCAGGTCCTTAGACCACAATGATGCTGTTGTGCCTCAGCTGACATTTATGAGGTTTATTGCCCTGAAAGTACCACAGCCCAGTATGCTGGGATTTTATACCCAACAGAATTTCTGGGGGCTTTCCAGAAGAGGAAGCGGGACTTGCTTCTCCCCTTAGGCTGTAACGTGCTTTGTCAACGACGTGCTCCATCTGAGCAAATACTCCAGTGTGAGGCAATAAATGGCATGACTCACCTGAGTGGCGCATATCTATAGTTATAGGGCAAATGACAGGGACTGAAAGCGCACCCCAAAAAAGGCAGAAACTGTTCCCTGCCAACTCACCTCCAGCACTGTGCAGGTTGGTGTGTCACGTAGGTGACAGCAGTGAGAATGGGGGGCGCTGGGGCAGGACACATCACGGTTCTGCGTTCTGAATCACTCACAGCAGGAATTCCCTGTAATCAAGGAACATTTCTGTAATGCCATTGAGTTTGGGGACCTCTTTGAAAGCTAAAATCCATAGAGAAGCTGGACTTTGCACAATGAACTGAAATGTGCTGGTTCCTGGGTTTAGTATGCATTTTAAAGCAACTTTTAATACAGCCTTATTAAGACAGAACTCCAAAACTGAAACTGTGAGATGCATATGTAATGAAAGTGTTATTATATACAACGAAAACATTGATCCAACCATCTCAAGAGTTTCCTAAGTCTACACGGAGTTTATTGAAAGAGAGAAGAGATCAACCCCAAGTTCAGTTTGCATTTGAATTCTTTCTGAAATACTGAGATTTATTTTTTTTCCTGTATGTGTCACCTGGATTTTGGTGCTAGAAGTGAAAACAAAAAGCATTTACAACTTAGAAAAGGGCATTGTAAATGTAACATAAGTTGGACAAGAAAGTTTTGTGTACCTCATTTAATACTAGCTCAGGACCAGTTTCCCAGTATGCTTACATGGGAGGCCGGCTTCATTTGTGAAGATAAACATACATAAGGGCAGTAGGAAAAGATGTTTGGAAGAATATTAGGAACAATGCTTTAAATGCAGAATTTTGCTCACCATGTTTATATTTTTCCTCTCAGGCTCAGCAATGACATTCACTGTAATAGATTTCAGCTGCACATTCCCACAATAGCTGGATTTTAAACAGGGCAGGAAAATGTGTATTTAACAATGCTATTGTTCCATGGTTTAGAAGACAATTTGTGAAAAAAATTCTACTAGTTTATGGGGACAAATTTAAGCACAGCATCCTATCAGAATGTTCATGAAAGAGAGCAAAGTAGAACTGTGGAGAGCATATTCCAGTGAAGCCTTCTGTTTATCCGTACCCGTAGTATTGCAACTATTGCACTAATAGTAGGATTATTTTTGTTCTCCCAAAGCCCAGGGAACCTTTACTCGGAATATATATATATGTGCACGAGTTTTATGGCCATTTCCTGAATTATTTAGTAGCGGTCCCTTTTGTGCTCCCCAAGCGTGTGTTATCATTACAACCGCTGCTTTTACAACTGATAGTGGAATTGTTCTCACGCTGTGGTCATGAGATGTTTGCTAAATAATTCTAGAAAGCCAGAAGAGGGAGTGCAGGAACAGAAAACATCAAGAATTAAGCATTTTAATTTGTGTGGCTATTTCAGCTACAACCTTAATATTTTATATATAACTATATATATATATATATATATGAAATTTCCAGGAATGGCTGTGGCCTGGCTCTGCTGACAAGGATGTTTCAGGATAGTCTGGTAGGTGCTAATCACCTCCTGAAACCAGGCCTGTAGAAATCTCAACTTGACCATCCCCAACCGGTAGCGAAAGCTTCAAGGCCATTCATCACTTTTGACAGTGAAAACCGTAGGATCCTCAGATGAAAGATCTCTTGACAGATTTTTGAAGATGTTGAGTTTCGGCATAGTTTGTCCGGCCAAAATTTTCCTGAGGCAAAGCATTATCCAAGACAGCCTTTGTTCCATCCCCACTAGCAAAGATGGCTGGATTTCACTGCACTTATAGGCTTTATGAATGGCCTTTAATAATTTCAGCATTTTAATTAATTATATATAAGTAATTATCTACAGAATCTGGTTTGTAACCATTAAAGCATACCAGGATGTGGGCTGTGATACAGAACAAAATACAAGATTTTATTAGTGCATCTGGGCTTTTTAGAAGTCACAGATAAATTTCTTTTTATTTTGACAATGCTCGCTGCATATTGTGTTTATGAAAACATTCTGTCTGTGCATACGTGCCTGCATGTGCAGGCATAGTCTATTAGATATTTTAAAGTAAGTCCTGAAAATCTCACCGAAATTCACGGCCAGTGAGATCAAAAAATGGGACTGCAGCAGAGAATTCAAGCTCGTTTTCCTAAGCTTGCGGATCTTGGTACTCCAGTGCCTATAGCTGTCCGTTTGCTTTTATAGATTTACATATCTATGAATTTTATATTCATATATATGAATATTTGTTGAGAGATGATTAAACAAGGTTAATATCCTGTAAGGCTTATTATGACTCAGTTTTAGTATACCTATTCAGACTGTAAATCTCCTGCTGTATGTACATTTGTATATTTGTGGAGAAGATGATGACCTTTGCAGAACAGCCAGCTTCATGAAGGAAACAAGCAATCTCATGTAAGGCATGTTCTAAGTAACCTACAAACAACCCCACTCTAAAAAGTAGTTTAAGTCTGTTTATGGACTCATTGCCATCTTATCTGGACACAGTTTTACAGTAAAATTAATTATTAAAAAGTTAAGGTTACAAAATTATAATACTTAGAATGATCTCGCTAGTTATGAAATCCAAACAGGAAAATGAAGAGGTCAGGAAAGGCTCTCAGAGTTTTCATGCCATCGGCCTGTGGTGTTTCTACAAAGAACAAACACACTTCTACAAACTTGCTTTTACTCATTCTTCTATATTTTAGCTTCCTTATGAAAGACCTCCTCAGGGTCTTTCACGAACAGTAAGGTCTAGAAGTGATTGCATCACAGCCTGCTGCTGTTTGAAGGAGAAAAACTTGGGAAGAGCTAGAGAAGTCTGAAAAAATCCAAACAAACCAAAAACAAAATCCAAACTGTTTAATGTTGAAGTTCAGCAAGCTCTTAACTTGAGAGGAGCTTCTCTCCTGTCCTGGTGGAAACAGTTAATCACTGGAGCTGCCCACCAGTGGTTGTAAGTTGGACCAGAAAAGTTTAAATCAGACCAGGCATTTTGCTGAGACACTACTACAAGCTAAATCTCACTTTTGTAACTTTGAGCAGGAATTCAAGGGAATCCTTCCATCTGCAATATTTAGTGAATGCAGTGCTATTTCCTACAGCCTTCACGTAACCCCCAGTACGTCTCACTGACTTGGATAAAACCCCTGCTTGTCTAATTAAATAATAAGGAACCCAAGCAGTTCTCACCATGTCCACTCGTGAATCGGTGGCAGAGACTTTTAGGATTTACCAAGAGGAAAGCTTACCACGGAATTGCCACCACTAGTAAGAACAGGTTTCAGCCTCCATTCCCAGGGCTTAGTTCACCCCTCATGGAAATGTGCAAAAACTGCACTTTTGGTAGAAACATCATTGCATCACTCTCAAATAGTGAAGAAAAATGGTTGGTGCTTGATCTAAGGAATGTGAAGTTAATTATCACTCATCGTAGGGTACAGACCATGACATCCAAGCGTGCACCTCAACAAGAGGACGTGGCCAACACCAAAATGGAACAGGAGAGGATCCCAGTCCCAGCCAGCTGCTGGCTGTGTGATTGCTGGTGGGGTTTGTCCCTGTCACTCTGTGTAATGTAATGCCTGTGTTTTATCAGCGATGACTGTGAAGAGAGTTCAGCAGAGACAAGAAAAGAACTTGATTTCTTGAGGTAATGGGTAACTTCAGAGGTAACAGGTGCAAATTTGATTAAAATCTCTCCAGTGTTGTCTCCAAAGACTTTGTTTTAGTGTCTCTTCTTTCAGCCAGGCATCTGAACTCAGACCTCAACGTGAATCACAGAATGATGTGGCATTAGAAAGGGACCTCTGGAGTTCATCACCTGCCAAAGCAGGTCCCACCCAGAGCGGGTCCTACAGGAACGTGTCCAGGTGGGTTTGGAATGTCTCCAGAAACAGAGACTCCACCACCTCTCTGGGCAGCCTCTGCCAGGGCTCTGCCACCCTCACAGGAAACAAGTTCCTCCTCAAGTTCAGATGGAACTTCTTATGTGGCATTTTGCACCTGGTATCACTTATCCTGCCACTGAGCACCACTGGAAATAGACTGGCCCCATCCTCCTGACACCCACCCTTGAAGTATTTCTAGGCATTGATCAGATCCCCCCTCAGCCTTCTCTTCTCCAGACTAAAAAAACCCAAGTCCCTCAGCCGTTCCTCAGCAGAGAGATGCTCCAGGCCCCTCATCACCTTTGTAGCCCTCTGCTGTGCCCTCTCCAGCAGTTCCCTGTCCTTCCTGAACTGGGGAGCCCAGAACTGGACCCAGTGCCTCCATACGGGGCCTCACCCATATTTGATAAGAGCGGCCTATTTTATCAGTTTAGCAGCTGTGTTGTCTGTCCAGTTGAGGTTTGAAGGCATCTCACATACTACTACAGACCACTTCCATCCTCTCTGGCCAGCAGTGGTGCTATCTGTAGTGCAGTACGCTATAGAGACTTCAGCTAGAAAGCAACCTCAACACTGCCCGAACTTGCAGCAAATGCCATCCTTTCTCCAAAAACATGCAGGGAAAACGAGCAGGTGCAGAGAAAGTCATAGGAGTAGCGCAAAGTCAGTCTCCAGCAACAGCACAGAGCGATACTCTACCCAGGAAGGTCAAATCCTCCTGTTCCAAATCGCAGCACAACAAATACCGCAGCACATGCAAACCCTCCCAAAGACTTACAAGTCTTGTGACAGATTTGTGACTTTCTTGCTGGAAATAACAGACTGTTCTGTCTGTCATCCGTTTTAATACTTTCATAATATTAATTGATGAACAGTAACTGCTGGCAGCAAAGCAGCAATAATCAAGAGTACAAGCTCAGTGCTGGGAGGTGCGCTGGATGCCTGCTTTCCTTAATGAGTTAATTAGCTTCAACTGCTTCACTGAATGAATCCATGCCAGCGAGTGGCCTTTCAGCAGCTGCAGAAGTGGCACAAATGCATTTCTGAACACAATTCAACACTTGCACTTGGTCTTTCCCCTTCTGCATTTATTATTCTATTATAATGGAAAGTCACTTTGCCTATTAAATATTTTGCCCTGCTGTCACATTTTATTTTCCGTCTTTCTTGACAAGTGTAATGCTCATGGCTGAAAGCGACTGTCCGTGCCAAAAAAATTCATGAGGGTTTGGAGCTGATTATAAGGAACTGTTCAAAACATCCTAACTTTTGAATTCGCATTCCTTAGATACACGGTATCCCAAATAACATTCATTTAGAACAAACATTCAGCTGCAGTTTTCAAGGTGACCCACTTCAATATACCTAAGTCTTCAAAGAAATTGAAAGGCCTTAAATACTACGTAGAAAAGCATTAAATACTACATAGTCCATATCATTGCTGGACTATGTATTCATTTAGGGGAACTCTGAAATGCTGAGGCAAAGGTCTTGTAGATAACATCCTGTCCTATTATAATCCCACCTGGAGTACTGTGTCCAGCTCTGGAGTCCTCAGCACAGGAAGAAAATAGACCTGTTGGAATGGGTCCAGAGGAGGGCCATGAAGATGCTCAGAGGGCTGCAGCACCTTTGCTATGAGGACAGGCTAAGAGAGCTGGGGCTGTTCAGCCTGGAGAAGAGAAGGCTCCAGGGAGACCTTAGAGCCCCTTCCAGTACCTGAAGGGGGCTACAGGAGAGATGGGGAGAGACTCTTTGTCAGGGAGTGGAGTGACAGGATGCAGGGTAATGGTTTTAAACTGAAAGAGGGGAGATTTAGATGAGATACCAGGAAGAAATTCTATCCTGTGAGGCACTGGACCAGGTTGCCCAGAGAAGCTGTGGCTGCCCCATCCCTGGAGGGGTTCCGGGCCAGGCTGGATGGGGCTCTGAGGGACCTGGTCTGATGGGAGGTGTCCCTGCCCAGGGCAGGGGGGTTGGAACTGGATCATCTTGAAGGTCCCTTCCAACTCTAACCATTCTGTGATTCTATGAACATGATGGAGATGATTCACCATTCTCATACCCCCATGTTTTAATAAGCTTCTCTTACATATTTACATCATCCATTTTTTCATGGCTCCTCTTGGTTCTTCCCTTTTGCCATCCTCTTTTTTATTCAATAGGTCAAAGTACTGTCTGCTTCTTTATATCAAGGCCTTGAAGCTACAGCCTTCATATATATTTTGCACTGCTACCATACTGTGGTCACTGTATCCCATTTCTCCTACTTACCACTTCTGAAGACCTCTTGCCTCTTGTCAATGATCCTTTCCCTCCTGCCTTTCCTGTCCTAAGTAGGGCCACCTTCTGGCAGGGCTTCAGGGCAGGCTGCCTTCCCAGATGAGAGTGCTAAGGGAGGAGAGGAGCACAAGCATTGGGTAGGGTTCATTCAGTCAGACTGGAGTAGACTACGAAGTAGACTGTGGGTTTTGGCATTTAAAGATAAACTGCAAACTAGCATTCACAATAACTTGTGAGCTGACATAGCTTGGCCGCATATTGCCTTTGCTGTGGAGCTCCTAACCTCTGGTGAAGAAGCAAGGCTGGAGGCTGCAGCCCCTGAAATGCCCTAGCCTGAACCTGCAGAGTTTGAATCCAAGGTTTTTCATTCAGAGAAACCATCTACCATCACCCCGTGAATGTCCTCAGTTCAGTTCCCTAAGTCTGAAGTTAGAAACAGGAGAATGATTTATGTGCTGAAATGTGAAGTTCTGAGTCAACAGAAACTTCCCATGTATTCATATTAAGCTTGATGAATACTTTAGGTCAAAAAATTATTTCTTTTTTTAAAAAGTGGAAGTTTTTAATTTGGCCTTTCTAAATGACAGAAGAGAGTAAAGCTCATGACTTTTCGAGAGTTAAGCTACCTAGTTCTTCTTCTTTAAACCAAGGCAGAAAATGAAGTAAGATACTTTTACTCATCACCAAATTGAAAAAACAAAAAACCAAAAAACAAAACAAACAAACAAAAAAACCAAAACAACAACCAAAAAGTGTGGTAGCAGAAAGTCAAGTTGGTTAAAAGTAAAACATTTTTCAGATCAACTCAAAAACATTCAGAGCATAGGAAATGTTTTCCAGTTCATCCAACAAATCAATGGGCACTACTTGTGCAGGCCTAGCTCACGCCCTTTTTAATGGCTTAATATTGAAAGGACTGAGCACCTGCAGCTCCTATTCAAATTGGACATTTAGTATTTCTAAGTCAATAGGAGCATCTGGATGGGCACCAGTTGGGAAAAAAAAATCTAAAAAAAAAATCAAGCTTTTAATTTGTCACAAGTGCATAAACGGGACAGAAGTGCTCAACTTTACATCCCCCCACTTGAAAACACTGACTACCACAAAAGGACTGCAATTCTGACTCTCAGGAAGCCTAAATTCCTGCCCCAGGATACAAGATGCCCCTGCTGACTTCCCAATCTAAATTGGGGAAAAAACAGTCCTCTTATGTCCCAAGGACTAATTAGTCAATGCCTGCAAAGCTCTCTGAAGGTGAAAAGTGTATCTATGCTCTACCGTGACAGATGGCAACGATTTAATTTTAAAGGTTTTCTTTAAAAAAAAAGCTGTTTGGTGGAAGCACTTACTCTCTTCACTGTCCACTAGCGCAGATGATTAATTTTGAAGTGGAGGTGCAGGACGGCAAAACCTCTGTTCTGGCTGTGAGCCTTCAAAGAGAACAAACTTTAATATCGATTGACTTTGTGAACCAGAGCTCCCCACTCTCTTGCGGCAGCGTAAAATATTATAAAGCACTGCCAATTCTGCTTTCTCTTCTCCTTCCTGTCTGTGATGGTATCACAGAATAATCTTCCCAAAAGTAAATGAAGTGCAAGAGCTATAGAGAAACTGAACCGTCTATGTGTCGCTGAAAGTTGCACACACTCTACCGTGTTCCCACGCCTCCCCTCGTGCCCTGCTGTGATTAGCCTCTTGCACAGATCCTCGAACACACGTTTGCTTTGTCATCCCGTGGAATATTCCACCACACTACACAAAGCAAGCTGTCAAAGGCTCTGCTGCAAGAAATAATGACTAATGATTTATGATAAAAATAAGCACTTGAGATTCTCTGCTGCAAAAATCTGCGTGGTTTAAAAACAGCAAGAAGACAGCTCTCAAGCTTTTCTTAATTGCCTTATCAATTCTGATCCGTTCCTCAGGAAACATAGTCTCATGCTTATATACCACATGTGATCCCTGGAAGAACCTAGACGGATGAGAATACAACATATACGGGCAGGATTTTGCAGGCTGAACTTGCTAACCGTGTCAAGCCTGCCCACCAGAACTGCTCAGAAAAAAGACCACTTTCAAACAGGGCAGCAATGTTGCAGAGTCCAGATCACTCCTGCAGACACCAGTCCAGTACACTCACTGATCACGAGCAAGATAAACCTTCTAAAGGAAGCAACGAAGATGTTTCCTACCAACACAGCTAAACCTTTTTTTTTCTTTCTTTCTTTAAAGCTCATAAATAACTCCCCCTCCCCCTTCAAACATGTTTTGAATGGTGTCGTTTCCTGGGAAATTTCCTGTCCCATCCCCCCCACCCCCAACTTTTAAGTTGGCTAAATTACAGACAGCTTGATCATTCTAGACATCAATTAGGGTTTTTGGATTTGTTTTTTTTCCCCTCTCCTCCACGGGTTTTGTCCTTATGTGTGTTGGGTGCACACAGGTTCAGAACAGCTCTCAGTCGTTGCCATGCTGTTGGGTTAGATGCACTCCCTGGCACGTGGGGGACAGCAGCTGACCTGACGGGAGCGTGATGCTGCCTCTTTTTTATTTCCTTCCCTTTCCATGGGGAAATAGGGACATAAAGAGCTGGTGAGGAGTTTAGCAGAGAAAGGATAGAATCATAGAACTGTCTGGGTTTGAAGGGACCTTTCAGATCATCTCATCCAACCATCAACCCAACTCTGATAAAACCCATCACTAACCCATGTCTCTAAGCGCTATGTCAACCCGGCTTTTCAATCCCTCCAGGGATGGGGCCTCAACCCCTGCCCTGGGCAGCCCAGTCCAAGCCTTCACAACCCTTTCCTGGAAACGTTTTCCCTAATCTCCAATCTGAACCTGAACGATGCCAGCTGTGCTGTAATTAACACAGAGAGCCTAGCGCAGAGAAGGTCACTTGCTCTTGGAAATCATTGGGTTTTTTTCTTCCCCCCTCCCTAGAGATGGACTAAGCAAACAGTCACTAAACTTTTGTTCTTTGACAAAGTAAGTACCTTTGTTAGCATGCTTTGTTCCAGGTTTTTCACTCATTGCAAGGTGGACCTTCATAAATAAAAAGAGCGACTCTGAAGGCTCTCTGTGAAATACGAAGGTACTGAAAGATCTTTTTTCTCCTCCTCTAAAGAATTTATAAATAGAACCATGGAGGATTATTCTTTTTTTTTTTTTTTTTCCCACCAGATGATGAGACTGAAAATAGGAATGACCATCGCTTGATGGAAATTCTATGGGAAGAGGCTTCTGGATAGCTTTTGAGGGTGCAGACAGGCTGCTGTTGAAGGAGTACTAAAAATAGGTTACAGAATGGATCTGTTGAGAATGAGGAAAACTAATTATTTGCTGTAATTAGTTGCATCCCAAGATGAGGGGGCTGGATGCTGGAGTGGTGTGGCTCAGCAGCCACCCATTAAAATCAAGAGGCCTCAACTGGTTTTCTTCAGCTGGAGTTCTGGTCCGTGGCTGCCTGCTCCAAGCATGGATCTTACCCAGACCTGTCTGATGTGGGATGCTGTACACGCTTGCAAGAAAAACAGAACACCAGTACACTTCCACAGGATCAGAGAAACTCTATTATTCCAGCCAAGCCTAATGACTGAACCATCTCTGGGGTCTTTTCTCAGGACGAAAGAATTACAGAGTACATTATTGACCTAAACCATACAATATGTAATCAAGAGTATCACATTTCTGCAGCAGTTCATTTCTGGAGTTTTGGAGAGCAGTATGTTTTCTCAAACCCCAGTATCCTCACAGTACCTGCACAGGTATATTAGCTCTACAGCTACCAATTTCTCCCTACGGTTTGTTCTCAAGAGCCTTTTAGTACCTTTTCCCAAGGGGATAAGCAGTTCAGAATTCAGAACTAGTTCCTTTTGAGGTGTTGTGTGTAGTCATCTCTTTGTGTGAGACAGAAAGGGGACCTTAAATGAAAGGACGCCCTTGAGGAGAGTTCTGGAAAAGGCAGCGGGGGGGGGAAATAAAAAAAAAAAAAAATCAGGATCTGAAAGCAGGGGACCTAAAAGCCAGAAGTGACTATATAGCTTTAGCAAGGTTACTGGGGACAAAAGAGCCTATGCAAGCTTGATTTATTCTGCTAAGCAAATCCCCAAAAAAAACCACTTCATAAGCACGACGTGATTCACACAGAAGGATTCATGCTGAATGTCTGCTTACCCAGGGACACGAAGGAGCTTCAAAACCTTTTCAGCTCACCTCCGAGGCAGCTGTTCCCTCACTCTTGTTGCATTCGCTGTAAATTCAGAGCGATTTCATAATTGACTCGATTTCTCCTAATCATGCTTGTCACAGATGGGTGCTAATGAAAACAATTAGTAATTAATTTACAGAAGATCAGGAATAGTGGAAAAACATTCATTCAATTAAGACGACTGGCTTTGCTGGCTGTGGAAGCACAACTGCTAATTTAGCAATAGAAAGGGATTTATTTCCTTAGGTAAGAGCATAACCCACAAATGGGATCTACATTCAGTTTTTCCACTAGCTAGAGGGGTCAAGAATCACTTGGAAAGGCAAATTTAATCTTCCCCTGGAGTTTCCTTTCTTCCCCTGGAGAACGAGGAGCGATGCTGTTGAAATATGAAGGAACCCAGGCTCCAACCAACCCAACAGAAATCCTGACACCGTTATCAGCTGGGCCAGAATTCCCATCTTAATGAAAATGCCTTTTCATTTAATAATCATTTAATAAGAATTTGGTAATATCGTTTGGAGACCTGCATCCTTAAAATGCTGCTTGTAATTTTGAATGCCTGGCTGGAGAGACCTCCGAGCACCAGTCACATGTCCTGAGAATGGGGCAGCCCTGTACAATAGCTCAGCTGGGGGCTGCTGCTGGGACAGAACTTAATGCAGTTGTCTTTTGTGTCTTACAAAGGGGAACTAAATCGACCACAATGGGCTGAATTTGGTACTGGTTTGCTCTCCTGTAAATCCAGAATTGCTCCACTGGAAAGGGGTGAGGGTGGATGTCTGTTGTCTTCAGGCAGGAACAGAATTGGGCCTGGTGTCACTACACTGGTCTGATGAGCTGTGGCAAATTTACGATAAAAGGAATTTTGTTTTTTGCTAGCGCTTGGATGAGTGCTCAGTGCATTACAGCGCGATGGATTGCACACAGAGAAGCCCGCTCAGAGAATTTTCTTATTTTGTTCCAGCACAATACAACATCCCTGGGCAACTCATGTTTTCATACCATCTTTCACTACAGAACCAGTGCGGTCACAAACCTGTGGGAATAATACATTTCTGGCTGCTGACCGGGACGTTCGTCCCCAAGAACAGTTAGGAGAAATTCACTCTGGGACTAAGTTGCAGAGCTATCTACTTCTCCCTTCTGCTCTCCTTAACTTATTTTACTTTAAAATTTTAAGTGGTTTTGTTTGTTTGTTTGTTTCAAATGAACAAGCACAGACACATGCACTAACAAAGGACAAACTCATCCATCATCTTTGGGAGTGGAAGAGAAAAAAATACACTTTTCTAATATCTATTTTCAGGTCTCACTTGGGGAAATGGTATGAAATTGCCTATTGCTTATTTGATCCTGAAGGGTTTAATATGATATCGCTTATCTAAACAAAAATCCACAGAGAAATAAATAGCAGGTTTCGTATCACGCAGAGCTCATAGGCTGGGAGAGACTAATCCACAGTTCTGCCTACAAGATCACAGAATCACAGAATGCTATGGAGATGGAAGGGACCTCTGGAGATCATCTAGTCCAACACCCCTGCCACAGCAGGTCCCACCCAGAGAGGGTCCTACAGGAACGTGACCAGGTGGGTTTGGAATGTCTCCAGAAACAGAGACTCCACCACCTCTCTGGGCAGCCTCTGCCAGGGCTCTGCCACCCTCACAGGAAACAAGTTCCTCCTCAAGTTCAGATGGAACTTCTTATGTGGCATTTTGCGCCTGGTATCACTTATCCTGCCACTGAGCACCACTGGAAATAGACTGGCCCCGTACTCCTGACACCCACCCTTGAAGTATTTCTAGGCATTGATCAGATCCCCCCTCAGCCTTCTCTTCTCCAGACTAAAAAAACCCAAGTCCCTCAGCCTTTTCTCATCAGAGAGATGCTCCAGGCCCCTCATCATCCTCGTAGCCCTCTGCTGTACCCTCTCCAGCAGTTCCCTGTCCTTCCTGAACTGGGGAGGCCAGAACCAGACCCAGTGCTCCAGATGGGGCCTCCCAGGGCAAAGCAGAAGGGCAGGATGACCTCTTCCACCTGCTGACCACACTCTTCCTGATGCACCCCAGGATGCCATTGGCCTTCTTGGTCACAAGGGCCCATTGCTGGCTCATGGCATCCTGTTGTCCACCAGGACTCCCAGGTCTTTTTCCTCAGAGCTGCTCTCCAGCAGGTCACCCCCAACCTGTCCTGGTGCAGGGGGTTCTTCCTCCCCAGGTGCAGCACCCTACACTTGCCCTGGTTGAATTTCATCAGGTTCCTCTCTGCCCAGCTCTCCAGCCTGTACAGGTCTTGCTGGGTGGTGGCACAGCCTTCTGATGTGTCAGCCACCCCTGCCAGTGTTGTGTCATCAGCAAACTTGCTGAGAGCACATTCCACCCCTTCATCCAGGTCATTGATTGAGGACTTGAAGAGGACTGAACCCAGCACTGACCCCTGGGGAACACCACTAGTCACCAACCTCAAAATGGATTCTGTGCCACTAATCATGAACCTTTGAGCTTCTGTCCTTCAGCCAGATTTCAATCCACCTCACTGTCCAAGATCACCTGTATCTTTTGGTCTGTGGTGGTTTTCGGGGTTCCTTTGTATCTGAGCAAAGATAAAGGTCATTTGCCTGTGTCCCAGCTTAAGGGGTTTCATATCATGGGAGGCCGGATATCCAGGATGCTACAGGAGGGTCTGGGAAATGTTCTAACCCTGGAAAAATACAGCTCTTTGGAAAAGGAAGAAAATAAAGCGGACTCTATTTTGTCTCTGTTTACTTTCTTCCCAGGGAGAATCAACTGCAAAAGAGCAACACATCAATACAGACACCTTAAAGCGGTTTTCTCCAGTCTTGCTACTTCACTGAACGGGTACTATTAGTCAGTTTGGGGACACATTAGAAGAAACAGCATAGGGGAGCTGGAGCACAAGAGTGATACTTTGGTTTGGATATTTCAGAAAATAACAGATGATACCGTTCCAAAACCTAGCCCTAAGCAGTACACATGCTTTAGAAGAAAATAGCAGAACTACTGAATGCATCAGAGAGCGAGTAGTGCTTCATTGTTGTGTGAAACTCCTGTGTTACTCCCGCTACTGATCCTATACCTCCAAAAGTCCAGCTTATGGTCACCTTAATTTAATGATCATTTATTCCAGTCCTGGAGTTTTCCACCACTGGAGGACTTCCCGCTCAGCTGAGCGGGAACACCTTGCCCATCACTGGGGTACACTCCATCCCTTCATCCAGGTCACCGATGAATATCTTGAAGAAGACTGGATCCAGCATCCTTAGAGTTACTCGCCTGCGGTAGGAAGGGTAAGAAACACGTAGTGGTGGGTACTAGTGCTAGAGAGAAATCAGGCAGCTTCCTTTCTGTTTATCTGGGAACTTAGTGTTCCCGTTGCAAGGCAGCTGAAATGACTATTCAACACTGGAATCATCTGTGATGAATAACCAAACTGTTAATCTGCATCCCCACGCGTTAATAAAATGCCAAACTCTGTGCAGACTATTACATTGTCTAGAACAGCTTATTTCAGTAAGAGTCAAAGGAGGGAGGGAAAGGAGAGGAAGAGAGAGTAACAGTCGAATTGGGAAAGATGCTCACTGCTCAGGCAACAAGGAGTAGTAGTTCCTGCAGGGGTAAGATACAAATATATTTACCTGTTAGGAAAAAAACCCACAATTGTAAGCTTCTATTGATTAAGAGAAATAAACCCTTGCTGTTAAAAAAAATACACATTTTCCTCCCTTTTCACACGTGCTCCTTTACAGGTACAACAACTACGTTTTAAATAACATTTTATGCCGTTCACTGTCTGTGCTAAGGATCTACTGAGCTGTCAGAGAAACAAACACAAACCCCATATTCCATTGATTTCTTGTGAGAACACACCAGGCACCGAATACTGATCCTTTCAGCAGGAAATAGTAATGAACTTAATGTAATTACTTGTTTGTAATGACCTTTCCCCCCCGACACGTCTCTGAGCGCTGGCTGGTCACCGCAGACCTCACTGCTGCCCTTATCCAGAGAAGCCCCTATTACAAAGAGCAACTTCACTGAAATTAATGTGGCTTCTTGCTGAGGAAGGAGAAAGGCAGAATCAGGGTTTGGCTTTAAGCCTCACAGAAAATACAGTGTGAGCAAGGAGATATTACTGGAGGAGTTTCAGGGCTGGGAAAAAAGGTCCCAGTGTAATTACAGGACTTGCCCAAGGCCATACAATGAGGCAGTGGCAGGGGGTAGATGGCAGCTCCCACAGCTGAAGTCATAAGCTCACGCTCCATTCTGCCAGCAAATATTTCCAGAAACAGGAACAATGGTAGTGACAGTCACACCCAAGGGCAGATTATTAAAGTATGATTTATTCAGAATCTACAAATGTTAATGCGTTCTTCTGTAAGCTTCAGTCCAGGGCACCACTGATGGGCACCTATTCTCCACAAGATACTGCTTTTGAGTTTCTCCTGCCAGAGGTACTTCTCAAAGCAGTACCAGGCAGGAGGTGTCCTGCCCTTGGGTCACCCCAACCCCCTGCAGTGCTACAGGCTTGGGGCAGAGCAGCTGGAGCTGCCTGGCAGAAAAGGACCTGGGGGTGTTGGTGGACTGTGGGCTGAACAGGAGCCAGCAGTGTGCCCAGGTGGCCAAGAAGGCCACCAGCATCCTGGCCTGCATCAGGAACAGTGTGGGGAGTAGGACTCAGGAGGTGATCGTCCCCCTGTTCTGGGCACTGGTGAAGTCCCATCTCAAGTGCTGTGCCCCGTTTTGGGCCCCTTCCCACAAAAAAAAGACATGGAGGGGCTGGAGCAGGTCCAGAGGAGGGCAACAGAGCTGGTGAGGGGTCTAGAAGACAAGTCTTGTGAGAAGAGGCTGAGGGAGCTGAGGGTGTTCAGCCTGGAGAAGAGAAGGCTGAGGGGAGACCTTCTTGCTCTCTCCAGTGTAGTCAGGGGGTGTTGGTCTCTTCTCCCAAGTTACAGGTGATGGGACAAGAGGAAATGGCCTCCAGTTGCCCCAGGGGAGGTTCAGGTTAGAGATTAGGAAAATTGTTTCCAGGGAAAGGGTTGTGAAGCCTTGGACTGGGCTCGCCAGGGCAGGGGTTGAGGCCCCATCCCTGGAGGGACTGAAAAGCCAGATTGACATAGTGCTTAGAGACAGGGGTTAGTGATGGTTTTTATCAGAGTTGGGTTGATGGTTGGATGAGATGATCTGAAAGGTCCCTCCCAACTCAGACAATCCTATCATTCTATGATTCTATTCTCAGAGACACCTTGCTGTACAAGCTCTCCATAGCAGAATAACTCTTACCCAATGAACAGCTTTTCTGAGTCAGTTTTGCTGTAGTCTTAATTACAATCAAGACTTATTCTAGCATATTGTCAATGAGGCCTTAAACATCATGAAAATATAGTTATTTTTAATGCATTGTAAACCAAGCTGGATTAAAGCTTAGTAGGAGTAAGTTCAAAACTTTGGAAAGAGCATCACTCCCAGGCTGTTTTCCATCCCCATGTAGAGAAAAAGGATTTCAGGAGTTTCCGAAGGAATAGCCCTGAGTAACTGCCCTGCAGACACATCAAGGTGGCAGTGCCCCAATGTGGCCCCCAGCACTCTGCTGTGCCCCCACTGACTGTGTCCTCCAGCAGCCACTGCTGCTTTGCAGTTGGTGGGCAGGCTGTGAGCAGGCAGAAGTCCCAGCCTGCAGCTTTGGCACCTCTTAGCCACATACAGGCCCACCAAACCATTTCTCAGACCTTGTGCTTATCCCCAAAAGGTCAAATGAAGATCTTGCAAGACAAGTAGATTCTCATGATAGCAAACTCTCTCGTAAAAAAAAAACCTGCGGTGATTTGTGTTACAGCTCGAGCATGAGAAGGCACAGGTTGTGTCTGCACTGGACAATAGAACCTCCTGCTTCACAGCCTGAGGCCAGTTAAGAAAACTTCCCTCTTGCTTTTCAGCAAATGCTGCCCTGTAAAATACATGCAGAAAGGGGTGAAATCATAAACCAGTAGCTTGGTGATACAGCCAAAAAAATACTCCATCACAGGACAATGAGAATGCTAAATCCTCATTATAGGCTCCACAACATCACATTTAGCTCTTCAGAGAGGTTTCAAATAGCCCCAGTGGAAAAGCATGTTAAGATGCTTACCCAGCAGGCTATCCCACGCTCACATAATTTTAAGACCCACAAAAAGCTGGGAGCAAGTTCTAGGTCAAGAACCACCATGGCGTGGCTTATTGCAATTTGATAGCAAGGACATCTCAGTCTATTTTTAAAGGACCGTGTTTAGCCACCCAGTGTTTCTGTCCCATCTTTTTGGGTTTGGATGATGACACCTCCAGTGAGTGCTGAAGATGCATAAAGAAGATGCTAAAGATGCACCTCTGGAAATGTTCCTTTCTTGTGTAGACACATGCAACTGTTAAGTAGATTTTGAAAACAAGAGAGTAAGTGAGCTTCATCTTGGAGGATGGGGCTGCTGTTGCTCAAAGGTGTGCATGTGGGTGGGTAAGTGCAGGAGTACCAAGGAATGCACAGACAAAGCCCAAAGAATAAAGCTTAGCTACTAGAGAAATGAGAAATGCTAATTGCCTTCCAGTAGCTGAGAAAAGTGAGATCAATGGCACAGAAAGAGAAAAAAAAATAAAAAAAATTAATCTAGTTGGATTCAGGCAGATCAGTAGTTCCCAAAACATTTATGAATAACAACTGTGTGGTCCACTGAGCTGAACCCCTTGGAGGGTTTCCAAGGAAAACTTTGATGCTATCAGTACGTGCTGGCTTGTGGCAGTTGTCCATGGAGAAACAAGAGTTTGGGAAAAAAGCGTGAGACCTTGTGAACAAACCTTTGTTCGAGTGAGTGGGAAGTGAGAAAAGGGCCTGTTTCCTGTCCCATTCAGATGCTCGGCACGAGGCAAGTCACTGCGCTCCGTGGGCTGGGTGAGCGGCACCACACTTACCTTGGCCACTTGGCCACGGAGCAAGGATGAACATAACAGCCCACTCCCATCTGCAAACCCCCAGGCTACAGCACACCCAGCTTTTGCCACAA
>VXBJ01000366.1:187559-218571 GCA_013400055.1 Nycticryphes semicollaris
AAAAAACCCAACCCAAAAAACCTCCACCAAAACAACAAACCCAAGCTCCAAGCTGAAATCAGAGACAGGCTGTAACACAGCAACCCAGCAGGGGGTTCCTGGTAGCACATGGAAGCACAACCCATCTTAACAGGTTAATATCCCAGGAGGAAAACGCTGGGGAAAAATTCAATCTAGGATAACATCGCCAGCACAGTCTTTACCTGATCTCAGAGAGCAGTGAACTGGCTCTTGCAGAGCCTCTGTGCTGGCCTGCCAGAAGCAGAAAGTGCCAAGCGCAAGGTAGAAGAGGAAGCAGATGTGGGAGAGGAGACCAAGCATGTGAGTTTGCTGAGCCACAGCCAGATAAATCCCCGGGTGTCTCATGGCAGGCAACTTCCCTTGGAGAGTGAAGCTGGAGCCTTGGAGAGTGAAGCCTGATAAAGAGGCTGTTTATTCTGGTTCATTTCCTGTAACCGATTTGGTGACCTTCGGAGCTGGCCTGTTTGCAGTCTGAGTGGCAGGCTGTCAGCACGAGTGCCTGCCCTGCAGATCCCTACAAAGCAGCCAGCCCTTCAGAAAGGGAAACTTAGCCCAGGTGTTTATCTTGCTGCAGAGGGCTTAGACAGGCTGCTTTGCCAGACTGTGCTCCTCAGGAGCTGCACTAAAAGGAGCTACTTTGGTCCCCACGGGCTCCATCTGAAAGGAAGCAGTCCCTGAACAAAACAGCTTTGGTTGCTCAACTTCACGCTGAAAAGGCAAGCTGGAGCTCCAGGTCTCAAACAAGACCCCAAAACACAGCTGGGGGAGCCTGTCCCACAACAGCCCATGAACTGGCATGACTTTTTAGTGAGGGGGAAAAGCATCAATAGGATTTGCAGTTCTCTTGGTAAAAGATTTATCTTCAACAAAACCTTCATAGCAAATAGAAAGGCATCTTCTGCCTCACACGCAATTTCCTCCAGAGAAAAACAGGCCTTGGAGAACAGGACATCCTTCTCCAGGAACCCTCTGCCCACTGGGACCACAGTGTGCCAACTCTGTCCTTTCTTACAGTTAAAAAGAACCCAAACAAACCCAATTTCAAATCATGCTCTTTCAATCACAAATCACCAGGTTACCGGTTATAAGGGAACGGGTCTAGGTTCACATTTCAGCTCTTAGTAGCTCTAGATACTACTCATCTAGTCCACCCCTGGTTCCAGTGTTGTCAGCATCCCACTTGTACATTCATGCTTTGCAGCAAATCACACATATCCTTGTTTGCCCATTATTTTTTTTAAGAATTATTGTTTAATCTGAAAAACAGGCAACCCATTGTTAGCAAACAGAACTGAAGAGGAACAGAGTAATTCTTACAACCCAGCTGCATTCTGAATTCCTTTCCTTTAAAAGGTCAACATATCCTGAGAAGCAACAAACAGTCTGTACGATGTCCCGAAGTGCTCCTTGGAGAAAGCAAGCAGCCCTTCCTGCTCAATATATGAGGAGGATCCACAAGTGAATGACCAAGCAGGCTGTTTTCCAAGATACTCAGATCTTCTGCCCAATAAAGGGGCCATGGATGGGAGGACTGAGGAGGAAAGTGCAGCAGAACTGCAGTTCTGCAGATGTCTCTGGCTTCGTGCAGGCTGTGGGTGCTGCATGAAACCATCAGAAAAGTAGTTTACTTTTCTGTTCTGAAATTCTCCAGTGCTGGATATCCACCCCAGGCAAGGAGGCAGATTTTAGAGACTTGGTGAAAGCCCGGAGGACATGCTTAGGGGATGCTGGAGCCTTAGCCAGGCACAGTGTTTCCTATCAAGCAGGAGAGCACCCTAATGTCTCTCTGGATGGGGCTTTGAGGGACCTGGTCTGGTGGGAAGTGTCCCTGCTCAGGGCAGGGGGGTTGGAACTCCATGGTCTTGAAGAACCCTTCCTAGTCTAACTGTTCTGTGATTCTATGGACCACAAAGGCACTGTAAAGCTGCTCTTTGGATCGCTCCTGACCCAGAGGACCCTGTGGATGAAACTGAGTATGGCAAGGGGACACAACAAAGAAAAAAGCTGTCTAGAAAGGTATGTTCAGAAGTTCCTATAGCCACTTTAGGTTCACTATTGAGGGGATACGGGCAGTGGCTCTCTGTACCCCTAAGGGTAAGCAGGCTGCAAGTCAAGCCTGCCAAGAGTCTAGTGATTTGACCTGCAGTCCCCATGCCACAGTGGATCCCACATCTTCCTTCTCCCTGTTTTCTCTAACTTTTAAGGACATGGACCTGATGGAGCGGGTCCAGAGGAGGGCCACAAAGATGATCAGGGGGTTGGAGTACCTTGGCTACGAGGACAGGCTGAGGGAGCTGGGGTTGTTCAGCCTGGAGAAGAGGAGGCTCCAGGGAGACCTAAGAGCAGCCTCCCAGTGCCTGAAGGGGCCTACAGGAAGGCTGGGGAGGGTCTGTTTCCAAAGGCCTGCAGTGACAGGACGAGGGGCAATGGCGTCAAGCTGGAGAAGAGCAGCTTTAGATTGGATATTAGGAATAGGTTCTTTACTCTGAGGGTGGTGGAGCACTGGGAGGTGGTTGAGGCCCCTTCCCTGGAGATCTTCAAGGGGAGGCTCGAGAAGGCCCTGGGCAACCTGGTCTAGTTGGGGGTGTCCCTGCTGACTGCGGGGAGGTTGGACTAGATGACCCTAGAGGTCCCTTCTGGCCTAGACCATTCTATGATTCTATGATCTTGTTTTACCTGGTGTACATAACCCCCGGCACACAGCAAAGGAGATCAATCCCTGCTGACCAACAGCCTAATCCCAAGGGAGGCTGGGAGTGGGTCAGCACTTTCAGGCTGGCTCTTTCTCTCCAAATATTTTATCAATACCCACTCAAACTTCATCAGCTGCCTCAGGCTGGTTTGGTGGGTGCACTTTAGTGGTTCCCAGCACAAATCTCCAAGCAGCGTTTCCAAAATTACTTCTCTCCTTGGTCATTAAAATCACTTCAGAAAAGTCATAAATTTCCCTTAAAGCCATAATAATAAATTATCAACATTTCTCTTACTTAATACCCTGCCTATTTTCCATTCTTTCCATAGCTTATGCCTGCCTTCTATTTGCATTTGTGCAAGACTGCAATTTTATTTTTTTTTTTTGCAATACACTAAGCAGTAATAAATTGCAGAGGCCGTTGCTGGCTGTCCCCACTGCTCAGCCTCCTCTGGCTCCCAGTTGCATCACCCTTCTTGTAGGGACACAGGAACTACCATAATCGGCTCAGACCCATCCAGCCATGCACTGTCCTGTATCCTGCCTCCAATGCTGGATTATCCTGGATTTATAAGAAGCATCCCCAGGAGGAATACTTTAATCTTGTAATTGAACCCTGCCATGTCCATTTGTGACTTTGAAGACCCAGCACCAGGACCCTGTCTCCTGCTTCTCTCTTCCAAGTTTTAAGCTGGTGCAGCTTTACTGAGGTAAGAGAGCAAAGGAGAGCATGAATGCCTAGGGTTGAGCACAAAGGGCAGAGCTGTAACCATCCCCTCTACCCGGCCCTGGGGAGGCCCCATGTGGAGCACTGGGTCCAGTTCTGGGCTCCCCAGTTCAAGAAGGACAGGGAACTGCTGGATAGAATCCAGCAGGGACTACAAAGATGATCAAGGGAATGGGGCACCTCTCTTATGAATAGTGGGTGAGGGGCTTGGGTCTTTTTAGTCTGGAAAAGAGAAGACTGAAAGGGGACCTGATCAACACCAATGAATATTTCAAGGGTGGGTGTCAGGAGGATGGGGCCAGTCTTGTTTCAGTGGTGCCCAGTAAGAGGACAAGAGGGAACAGGCATAAACTTGAACATAAGAAGTTCCATCTCATCATGAGGAGGAGCCTCTTTTCTGTGAGGGTGGCAGAGCCCTGGCAGAGGCTGCCCAGAGAGGTGGTGGAGTCTCCTTCTCTGGAGACATTCCAAACCCACCTGGACACGTTCCTGTGGGACCTGCTCTGGGTGGACCTGCTTTGGCAGGGGGGTTGGACTAGATGATCTCCAGAAGTCCCTTCCAACCCCATATCATTCTGTGATTCTCTAACCTTCCCAGGGTACCACAACCCATTGTCAGGACACGGGGCTTTTGGCCAGCTGACAAGCCTGACCTCCATACAGTGACAACACTTCCCCTATTTCACTCCCAAAGAGTATTCTCCTCTCCTAACTCCCAAGCCACCATTCCCAACTAAACAGATAGTACTCAACCTGGAGACGTGACACGCTCACACAGTGATGAGGTTTCAGACACTTGTTCCCTTATTCCTGTGTTCCTAAGCAGAAACCAATCCTTTCACATCCAAGCATGTGTTGATACGATCTATGGAACAAATCCTGCAGTCCATTCAGGAAAAAAAAGAAAAAAAAATTACAGAAGCAGCCCACATTCGCCTTAACCCTGAACACAGTAGTGCAGAGGAAAGCTGCCTCAGCCCTGCCAGAGAGGATGCTGTTCAGAAACATGAACTACAAAGAGTTAAAAGGGCTCATAATACCTTCAGCATGTAGAGCAAGACTAACTGAAGTCCCGCTAAGGATTCTCTGGGACCAGTCCCACACTGGTGTGGTGGGTTCAATACCCCATCCGAAGCAAGGGAGCTTGGGCTACGCCTGCAACAAAGAGGGTAAGGCCTCAACCCTTTGGGGCTTAGTCAACTGAGACCCACCTCTTGGTAAGAGACCCTCCAGCAGAAGTCCTCTGGCCGCAGCCCAACTGGGGAGCTGTGCTTGCTGCTGGCACCAAGCCCACCCTCTGCTTGGGCCAGGGATATGCTTCTCCTGCTGCCGCACACGTGGAGGAGTGAGGAGGAAAGTGCACCAAGTCATGACTCACATCAGAACAAAACGGGGCAAATATCAACATTAGGGAAGCCTCTGACACCAAAGGAGGCTTGGTCATGGCAGAGTTGATTTATCACCTGATACAGTTGTTTTATAGCTGCTGTTTCACCCACTCATTAGAATTTATGTGGCCTGACGCTTCGTGGTTAAAACTGCATGGGCTATTTTTTTTTCTGCCTGACAATTCAGCCTGCTTGAAGATCTTGTGATTTTGCACGTTTTTTTTTTTCCCCCTGCTACAAGTATGTGCTTCTAACATGAGCTATTACTCTTATTGAAGAAACTGTCATGACCTTGACTGTGATCCCACCCACACTTAAAAATATTAAAAAAAAAGAAATGAAAACAACAAAACCCAAACACCTCAGCAAACCATTTTTCCTCTCCTAGCTTCTGTTTTCCAAAGGAGCATGCTCATTTGGTTTTTTCCACTGAAAATAAGGAATACAGGGGATCTTAGTCACTGTCTGTCTTTTTTCCAGCCTGAACTGCCTCAGTCTATTTGCCAAAGTGCTTGGCAGCGGGAGTCACTTGAAAATGAGACAATTTGTAAGAGAAGAAATTAGCTACGCCGCTTGCTCTCCCACTGGGATTCAGAGCACTCCCTACTCCTCCGGGGTTTCTCAGGTAATCTTTCAGCAGGACATAGCTCCAAGAGATAAAAAAAAAAAAAAAAAAAGAGAAGAGCCCTGGGACCACGGACCCTGTCCCTGCCACACACATGGGTGCGAACATCAACTTCTGCCAAGAGTCACGCAGGAGCGCGGTGTTTTTATGGCAAAGTAGCAGCAGTCCTCTGAGCTTTTTACACTGCAAACGTCAAAACCCAATTTGCTTTGCAAAGTGATAGGAAATCTCCCCCTCTCCTAGCACTTCTGGCCTCAGCAGATTTAGGTCTGCCTTTGTTCCTGGAATAGAAAACCCCGACATCAAGCACACAGCAGTGGAACGAGGATCTTTGAAGTTCCAGCCCACAGCTCCCTTGAGCAGCACGGATGGAGCGTGGCAAGCCTACAGCAGAACACAGCTCCTCATATCCCCCTGCCCTTCGGGAGTACCTTTCCTCAGCAAAGCTGGGTGCTTCTCAACAGCTAATTGGGGCTTGCAATTGACCTGCAAGGCAGATGAAGGTCACCTGGCAAGGGGGTCAGGCTACTTGTTGCAACTAACTTGTGTAAAATTCTTTCTTTAACTGCTGATTTGCAGAAAGTACCTTGACATCTTTTGTTGCTTTGTTTTTGGGGTTGGTTTTTTTCCTGTTTAATTTCTCTCCCCCAGTCTCCTCTTTTTTGATTCACACCCCTTCTCCTCACTACCCATTTCTGGTAAGTGGCAGCCATTGTCTGGGTTGTGCACAGCTCTTGTCACACCTTCTGCCTCCCAGAGCAACCGGATGGTGACACAGAGCAAGTAACATTCCTCCGCAACCTGAACTTTGAGTGGAAACTTGGTTTAGAAGACAGGAAACAACACCAGGAAACATAGGAAACCTACCTTCACATGTTTGGGGCTCTGATTTTCAAAGGGAGCTGGCTGGTTCTGAGAGCCAAAGATGCCATACTCTTTCTGAGCCATACCATCAAAAAGCAAAAGCTCCCAACCACTGAGAAATCATGTTCCTCCCCCATAGCAGCTCTATGCACAGCCACTTTAGAGACCTCAATATCAACAATCTTTACCTTCACATGGTCAACCACACACCAAGAAGGAGATTCATATGGCCAGAACTGAGCAAGCCCCTCCTGAAACCCAGACACAGATTTGAGGAGAAATTTCACTTCACCTCTTCCTGCCCCACTTCTCCCAGCAGCTGCTGTTTAAAAAGCAGCATCCCAGATTGCCTCACCTGGGAGCCAGTTCAATTGTTTAATGAAAATGGCTTTAACAGCTGAATGGTTGATGGGCTGGGTTTTCCCCTCCTTTGTTGTAAAGGGTCATTTTGCACGAGGAAAATATTTTGAAAGGTTTCACATCAACTGTCGTTGAAGCCACATGGGAAACATTAAATGACATGCCAAAATATCACTCATGTTCATTTTAAGCAAAGTCAGTTTGTGCTTTGATTTCCTTTATGCCTTAAACCCCTTTCATCATCAGTTTTCCTCAGGGTCCAGTCCTGTCCACATTTTGGCTGCGTTTCCTATGAAGGGTGAAATACTGCAGGACAAGGGTTGCTCCCTGCTCTGCTCAGTTATGGGCTGTTTTGTCACTCGGCACTCGGATAAGCAAACATCTACAAACTGCAGGCATTATAATTTCAAAACAGTTTGCAAAAAAAAAAAAACAAAAACAAAAACAAAACCCAAAAAACACCAATGACAGGACACAGCTGTCTGTAATTTAAGGACTACAGAGTATTAAGAATAGAAACAATTTCAGAATGCACCAAAATAGCTAGAAATATAAGACCCTTGGCTGACTTAATGCCTAGCAGTCTTTGTGTGAGGTGGATGAATAGAAGAGCTCTACAAGATCCTTTAATTCCAACAAGCAATTGGCAACCATGCTCTAACCTGCTGATGTGAAGTCCTCTTGGCTTTGCCTTTTATCCTGGCTTTTAAGATAAATCTAGCCAAGACCTGGCTCGCACATGCTCTACTCTGGGTTTATTTCCTGCAAGGTTTTATTACTGTCAGTTGCTGTTGCTGCTGCTTCGGAGACAAATTCAGATATTAAACACAGTCAACTTCAGCTTTGAAGCTGAACAAAGCTCTGTGCAGATGTTTGACAGGAAACGAGAGTCTGGGATTCCTAACAATTTTTAGAAAGCGTCACTTCTGATAGCTAAGGAAATTTATGAACAAATATGACTGGTGCAAATGGAATACACAACAGACAGCTAATCACAGGACAATTCCCTTGATCCTCAAGAGAGACACATTTACACCTAGCTTTGAATTTGAGTCCTTCCACTTAAAAATGCACTGGATATTTCAAATTCCATATAAAAAGCTCACAAATTTAAGATTTGGAATACTGAATTGATCTCAGTAATTCCCCTACTGTTTGCAAACTCTACATTTTCCAAAAGAAAAGGGAAAAAAAGGAGCTAAAAAAAAATATCAACAACTCCCAAACTCCCAGATCCTTTCCTAAGTAATAATGAATTTTAGCCTTTCTAGCCTTTAGTATCAGTCTCTTAGGCAGGCTTGATGTTTCCTTCACAGCTTCCTGAGACATAACTTTTGGGACATAACTCCTACCAGCCATGGCTGGAAGGAATAAAGTTGTGAAGTGTGTGTGTTTCCCCGCCTCCACCGGACTACATTTGCCCCAGGGGTGTGCAAGTAGCCACATTCTTTTCCAGGGTGCAAGAACTCTGGGGATGGCAAAGTGACTTTGGTGCATGCAAACAGTCATGTCCCTAATTTGGTGGTGCCTCTACATCCCAATACAAAGGGAGGCTTGTTTCTCCAAACGAGCAATTAAACACACTCCCAGCTATAAACACATGCAAACGCATAGCAGCTCCCCAGGACAGAAGAAGAAAGGACACTTCTAAAAATATACATAAAACTGATCTACAACCAATTTTATGGCAGAATGAAATGTTTGATGGCATTTATTTCTCACTGATTTGTCCAGCTGGTGTCACTTCCGCCATGGTGCACAGTGGTCTTTGCCACTTGGAGTCAATTGTTGCTTTTCACAGAACAGCAGTTATTGGCTAGGATGTCCAACTTGTTTTTCCTGTCAGATCATTTTTGAAGCCTGTCTGCACCAAGATGTATTTACTACTTCCCAAAACTGGCTGAAGCCTGCAACTTATGAATGTTTTCATCTGCGTAGAAGCCACCATCTTGTGGTCCTCTGTGAAGCTAGGCAGCAAGGGAGGCAGCCCATGGGCATCCAAGAACAGGCCAGGTCATGCTGTCCATGAAATCAGATGGGGAGAAGGATGATCCACTTACAGGTGGAGATGATTAATTATGAGAATAGTGGAAGATAAAAAAAGGGAGGGGAAGAGAGATAAGAAAGAAAAGCAGAATCAGAGAATTGTCTGGGTTGGAAGGGACCTTTCAGATCATCATGTCCAACCACCAGCCTAACTCTGATCAAAACCATCCCTAACCCATGTCTCTAAGCACTATGTCAACCCGGCTTTTCAATCCCTCCAGGGATGGGACCTCAACCCCTGCCCTGGGCAGCCCAGTCCAAGCCCTCACAACCCTTTCCATGGAAACATTTCTCCNTGGTGGCCTTCTTGGCCACCTGGGCACACTGCTGGCTCCTGTTCAGCCCACAGTCCACCAACACCCCCAGGTCCTTTTTGGCCAGGCAGCTCCAGCCACTCTGCCCCAAAGAGCCTGGGCAAACAGTGCCAAAGCTACAGCACAGTGCACTCATGGCATATTGCCCACATGGTAGGAAGCAGCGTTATGGCAAGATGCTTCCGTAAGGAGCTGAGATAACTGGGTGATAAAACAGTGCATAAAAAGGCTCTAAAGTGGAGGGAGTGAAGTGCTGCAATGAGGCAATGGTCCATGAAAAAAATGTCATTTGCCAGTCCAATTTCCAGGGCTGTAAAATTGTTTGGTGGAAAGAGTCAGCGTGAGCTCCTGGCTCAGAGCAGTTCCCGCACTGGGCTGGCAACCCAGGCTTGGCTCTGACTGACGTGGCAGAAGCAACTGCTGTTTGCCCCTGCTTTGGCTGGAAGCTGTGGGTGTGGGAATCAAGCCTGGTAAGCAGAAAGAAAAGCAACAGGAAGCCTCTGGGCATTTGACCTGGTCTTAATTTTTCAAGGTGAGATTTTTCTTTTCCTAGAAATTCCTTAAGATGCCGATTTCTCAAACTGGAAATAACACAAGGCCAGCCGTACCGTTTTTCTCAGTTTTTCAAGAGTGGAAAAGAAAATATTCTCTCTTGTTTTCCTCAGTGAAACTGAAACAATGCAGCCTTGTCTGTCTTTGTTGTGATAGCTCCCGTGTTGATGCACCAGCATCTCCACTTGTGCCAGCGCAGCTGTGGGAATATGTGGAATCCCTCTCTCTCCACTCATCGGTGCCTTCTTCACAAGCAGAACTCAGAACAATGCAGGCCCTCTACTAACAATGGCATTTGTGTGTGAATATAGGACAAGGGGAGGAAGAGGGAAGAACAGTGTGACGAAGTCGGGTTTGCACAGCAACAGCTACGTGTTAGTTTGAGAAGTCATCCCTCTCCTCCAGATAACACCACCTAAGTCCAGGACACATTATTTTAACTGTGAAAATCAAGCATCTGAAGATGGATGGGGAGAGGAAAAGAAAAAAAGTAATCAGGATATGAATGTAATAATTCTTATTTATGCAGAAGAGTACAGCTCTGTGGATTTCCCCCATCTGCTCTGTTAAATTGGAGTTAAACGCAGTTTTAGAATAAATCATTATGGCTTAAATTGAACATGATTTGCAGGGAAAACAAAGCCACATGTGTTACATTAACTTCTCATTTCTGCTCCATCCCACTTCTGCTTGGTTAGATACGTGTCATGCTCTCTTCCCGAACGGTGCCACTGATGCTGAAAGGAGAAGGTGACACTGCATTTTCAGAAGTGGGCTCAGCCTTTCAGCTGCCTTACTAACATCAGCGGGAAAGTCCACGGCCCTCAGACTTTACAGGGGTGAATCCCATTTATACTGGTACACACTGGAAGGAAAATAGGATGGGGTTAATCAGAGCGTACCAGTATAGGACTCAAAGCAAGAGGGTGAGACAAAGTGCAGGACCAAGGAAATGAAGACCCTCTTGCCCCTGCATGGTGCGCCATTAGTTCAGCAGAACGAAATAAGTGTTGAACCAAACCATGGGGGATAGGAGTGTACTTCAGTGCAGCACCTGGATTTTAAACCCAGATATGGAGATTTCACAGAATTAGGGAATTGTGGGAATCGGAAGGGACCTCTAGAGCTCACCCAGTCCCACTCCCCTGCTAAAGCAGGGTTGCCCAGAACATATCACTCAGGGCTGCATCCAGGTGGGGCTTGAAGGTCTCCAGAGAAGGGGACTCCACACCCTCCCTGGGCAGCCTCTGCCAGGGCTCTGACGCCCTCACCACAAACAAGTTTCCCCTCATCTTTGAATGGACCTTCCTGTGTTCCAGCTTGTGCCCATTGCCCCTCGTCCTGTCCCTGGGAACCACTGAGAAGAGTCCGGCTCCATCCTCCTTCAACCCACCCTTCAGATCCCTGTGAGCATGAAGAAGGTCTCCCCTCAGCCTTTTCTTCTCCGGCTAAAGAGTCCCAGCTCTCTCAGCCTTTCCTCACCAGGGAGATGCCCCAATCTCTCCAGCATCTTTGTTGTCCTACGCTGGACTCTCTCCAGTAGTTCGCTGTCTCTCTTGACCTGGGGAGCCCAGAATTGGAGGCAGTGTTCCATTTGTGGCCACCCCAGTGCAGAGCATAGGGACAAGTCTATAGCTTCTTGCTACCTCCCAGGGCAGCCTTTTCCATGCTAAGTTTTGATGCACTCCAGCTTGAAATGGCTTAAACTTGGGCACGGGAGGTTTGGTGCCCTCCCTGTGACCTTGTGCAGCTGGAGTAGGAGACCCCAGTGACTCCAAAGGGTCTCCTGGGGATGCTGGCTCCAGAACACTTTCTGTCAGTCACCGTTTCACGCAGCACACAGCGAACTACAGGTTAGACTCACTGAAGGCAGAGCAGCAAGAGAGAGCAATATACCCAGAGGAACAATTTCTGCTGGAATATTTCTTAACAGAAGAGCAAAAGAAGCTTCCCATCAAAGAGAAACAGCAGCAAGAAAGAGTCACTGCAGATTCTGCTTACTGGTGCTTTAGGTGGGGAGTGAATATGGCGGGGAACCCCGTAAGGACTCATTTGCAGAATACTCAGGCCCTTTTTAAGCAATGGTATTTTCCAAAATGGCAGCTAAATTACACACACGTCCGTTTTTACATCCCAGCTCCCACTGCATATATATGCATCATGAAAGACACATCGTGAAGCTATTTTTTGATGTTTCTTAGAAAAATACTTTAGATCTATCTCCTCTGGAACCTGATACACCTCAGTTTTGCATCTGCTCAAAGTTCACAGGCAGAAGAGAAGAAACAGTAATGTTTACAGAGTGCATAGAGACGCTGCTGTGCATTTTAATGAGGAATGACAGCAACGGCTCTCTCTGTTCTCTTCCAGCTGCAGCGAGCTCTCAAATATTACGTTACTTTCAATGGTGTCATCCCCTACGTCCTTGAACTCCTCTTCTCTTATGTGTCACAGAAAGGCTGACAAGAAGCAGCATCTCCGACTTCAGGGTTTATATCCACAGCTCTATCAGCCACTCTGTGGCACAGAGATGACTCAACTGCCTTTCTCCTGCTGGCTTCAGGACTGCCGGCAGCAGGCTCCGGAGAAGTGTCTGGCTACAACACGACAGTACCCACCGTGTTTCCAATCCCATTTCAACCCACCTTTTCAAAACACTTCTGGACTGCACGGTGAACCCACCAGTCTTCTTTGCTCCTCCAAAGACATCCTCTGTCCCTCCTAGTCACCATTTAGGCCACTGCCACCAGTGGCTGGTTATAAGGCTGAAGCTGAGAATTGCAGATCGCTTCCAAAACAGCAATTTGTCATGGAATATTCCTGGAGGTGGAGTGACGGATGGATGAGCAAGTAGGCAATGTAACACAGGAGGGCAAGCGTTTGGTGTGGTGGTGCTGGGATTTTCTAACAAGCACCTTCCTGCTTTCTGTGGTTGTGTCCTGGCAGCTGGGAGAAAGAGGGAAAACCTGTCACCAAGGTCTCAGAGGAAACATTTCCTACCAAGTAATGTCCATGGGATAGCTACTGTTTTGCATGCCATAGTGGATATTTTTTTTTTTAATTTGTGTTTGTTGGCTAATTTTAGCCTTTGGCTGCATATTCAGTAGTAAGAGAAGTTAGTGCTAAGCTCAAATTTCACATGTAAATGTAATTAACTATGGAAAAACACCACTGTACAAAATCCCACTGCGCATTGGACGTATTTGCTCTTTGACAATTTCCCAATCCAAAACTGTACAAATATACAGGAGTCACAGAATCACAGAATCACAGAATATCAGGGACTGGAAGGGACCTTGAAAGATCATCGAGTCCAATCCCCCTGCCAGATCAGGAACACCTAGAGCAGGTCACACATGAACGCATCCAGACGAGTTTTGAATGTCTCCAGAGAAGGAGACTCCACAACCTCTCTGGGCAGCCCGTTCCAGTGTTCTGTCACCCTCACCATGAAAAAGTTTTTCCTCATATTTAAGTGGAACCTCTTGTGTTCCAACTTGTACCCATTGCCCCTTGTCCTATCATAGGCTGTCACTAAGCAGAGCCTGGCTCCATCCTCCTGACACTCACCCTTTCCATATTTATAAACATTAATGAGATCAATGAGTCCTACTGGTCAATTTGGACTGTTTAGTTGGAGGAAGAGGAGGCTGAGGGGAGATCTCATCCCTCTCTACAACTACTTGAGAGGGCATTGGAGAGAGGTTGGTGCTGGTCTCTTCTCACAGGGAATTAGCGATAGAAGGAGAGGGAATGGCCTCAAGCTGCAACAGGGTAGGTTTAGGCTGAACTTTAGGAAAGAATTTTTCACAGAAAGGGTGGTCAGACCCTGGAAGAGGCTGCCCAGGGAGGGGGTTGAGTCCCCATCCCTGAGTGTGTCTCAGAGTGGTTGAGATGTGGTGTTGGGAGATTGGGTGTAGGGGAGGAATTTGTAGAGTGGGGCTGATGGTTGGACTCGATGACTCCAAGGGTCTTTTCCAACCTGAATGATCCTGATTCCAATAAAACTGCTACACGAGCTTCAAATGATCACAAGCAGACAGTGCAGCATTAGGCACTGATGGCAAATGGGAATGCTTTGGTCTGCTGGCTCCCGGCCTTTCTTCCATCATTGCTCACGGGCAAATGAAGTGCACACTCTCCGGCTGGGTTCATGCACCTGCCATGGGCAGCATTAGCAGCGCTGGCTTGCAAAGCTCATCTCTCCAGATGCAGATAATTTGCAGCCTCTTAACCCCTTAGACTATTAAATGCCTCAGCTTGGCTTCCACTGAGCACAGCCAGCAGGCAGGCAGCTTCCTCATGGTGATGCTCATGCTTTCCCCATGTAATGGAAAGCATCTCCGCTGTCTTGAGAAAAGCTCTTATTTTGTTATAGTGCTCAATGTACTCATTCTGTAGCATGGGATGAAGCTGAAAAATCTTTTTTCAGTGGTGCCCAGTGACAGGATAAGAGGGAACAGGCACAAACTGGAACATAAGAAGTTGTATCTCAACATGAGGAAGAACTTCTTGACTTTGAGGGTGTCAGAGCCCTGGCACAGGCTACCCAGAGAGGTGGCAGAGTCTCCGTCCCTGGAGACATTCCAAACCCACCTGGGCACATTCCTGTGGGACCTGCTGTGGGTGGACCTGCTTTGGCAGGGGGTTGGACTAGATGATCTCCAGAGGTCCCTTCCAATGCCATAGCATTCTGTGATTCTGTGAAGTGGCCAAGCCACCAAGCTGCATATCTTCCTGCTGAGCCAGGGTAGCAAGAAGCCCTCCTTGTCCTCTGCCTCCAGCACAGACACTGAGCAAGTGGAGACATAAAGAGGGTGTGGCAACCTTTCTTCATCTCACACATACATGGGTATGGCCATACAGCCACATAGTCCCTATTTTCCTTGCCCTCCTCCCCTGTTCATTTTGAGGCTCTGGACAAGAAATTTTGAGGCTCTGGACCCTAAGCTGTGAGCAGCCCATGCCTGACAGAGGAAGAATTTGGATGCTCCTGGGAAGGAGGGGTGAGGGTGGACCTGCAGCACAACTGCTGCATCAGCTAAGGTCTGCCACCTTGGATAACATGGGTATGATTTGCTAGGACAGGCAGAGGAGAGGACAAAGGTGGCATAAAACCTTCATTAGAAAAAAGAATGTTCCCTTTTTCTGTGGCTGCGATAGTGTCCAGAGGAGAAATACAATAAACATTATCTCCTAAAATGGATGCAGCAATGCTTAGGCACTTCTATAAGAAGAATACATCAATTAATTCACAGAAAAATAGAACAGGGGCAGTTCAGGCTTTGTCTCCAACTGTATCCAGTGGAGAGCACGATGTGACTGGGACTGGAAGGTTGGATACCCAATCTGTATTCTCAGATATCTCACTTTTCTGCTGTATATTATTTTATGTGGCAATCAGGGCAGCGCTGAAGCTTTGGCTACCTCAAATTAGGCACAAACATAGTGATGACCTACTTTCCAAAGATATCAAGTGCTTGCAGCTCCCAGTAGGTATTTGTTAACTTGTTCCTTTTTGGAAACAAAAAAACCCCACCAACCCAAAACCAGGCCTCTTTACAATAAAATTGAAAATATAGCTGCAGCTGTCTAACTAGGGCATGATATTTTGTCCCTGGTGAAGTCCACAAAGTCAGGTTTCTAGCTTCAGTTTTACAAAACCTTTGTATTTCAGTTACTGCATGCATGGAGTTGGGACTATAGCAAGTAACTCACACCCACTGCTGTCTGGCTTGGCAGATGAAATGCAATATGTAAAACACCACCCGTTCCAGTTAGCAACAGATGAAGATTGTACAGTGGTGATAGGAGGTTTGCTATCCTCTCCTACCAGTTAGAAACATGAGCGTTACCAACAATTCCCAGTTGCTTTTCAACATCTAAGTTTCACAGCACATCTGTTACCTCTCTGCTAATGAAACTGCATGGATCTGGTTGCTTTTTTTTGAGAAATATGCTCATGTCTGGACCACTACTCGGGATACATCTGTCGTGTATAAAATAACTAATTGGTAGGGCTAAATTAAATAGGATTTTCCAGGCTATCGTTACACATTCTTACAAACAGCGCTCGATTTACTCCATTCCACTTACTGTTTATGTTACATTCAATAGTAAAGGAGAGAGGGAGTTCTACCACTCGGTGAGAAAATGGTCTATGGCATCCCGAATGTGGGACGATAACACTTGCTCAGTTAGTGGTAGGGAAATACTTCTCCCTGGCTTTATTGTTCTGTATTTTTTCCAAGTGGAACCTCTAGAGGGAACACTTGGTTAAGCCATATCATGAGTTACAGTACCTGAAGAGTATTTCTGTATTAAAGTATGGACAATGTCTTGCTAGAGAGTGAATAGTTCCAGAGAAAAACTGTTGGAAGGTGAACTCCTGATATGGTGAGACAGCAAAAATCCCTATTGCCCTAAATCTCTATCGGTGCCCTTCCATCGGTTAGGGTTAAGCATCTGGAAAGAAAACAGAGATCCTGAAGACTGTACATCATCAAGCTCCAAGGAGTTTTAAGTAGATACAGTCATGTCTGTGCCCTCTCTACTGTGCATCCTCCACTGTTACTACCTAGTTACATGAGCAGAGATTTATGCACCATTGATTTTTTCTTACAGCTGATAAGGCCAAAAAAAAAAAAAAACAACCCGGCAATGAGGAAATTAAATGTAAAATGTTACCTTGACTGCATCTTTAAAGGAATAACTCCACTAACAGCACCAAATTAACTCCTGCAAAAATCATAACTCAAAGCCCCTGGGGCATGTGTAACATTTTGCATCACGGTATGCAATGCTAACTTTTATGTCTTACTTTCTACGTGCACCGTGGCTGAAATATAGTTGCTGAGGGAGCCATAACCTCACATCAAACCTCAGCCACAGGATTGTTAGCGCAGTACCTTTTCTATATTTACTGACAACAAATATGTCCTGCTGCCTTTTATTGACCAACCTGTACACTTGAACTGGACTCATCTTGCTGGGCAGCAAAAGAAGACAGCAGGTTCAGTTTCAAGAATTCAGATCTATTGATTGCAAATATTTACTACGTAATATACATATACATATGATGCTTGGTTTTAAATATCAGCATCCTCAATATGTTTTGGCTGGAAAATACAGCAAGAGAATAGATCCTTACTGTCAATTGTGCCAAACCTCCTGCAATAGATGCTGAAGGAAAATAAATCAGCTCAATTATCTTTGCTTGGTTGGAGATCAACTAGCAATATTTACAGTAATAACTGTTTTTATAATAAAAGACTATGTGGTCTCCTATTGTTTAAGCTACCGTGCTAACTGCAATCGCTTCAGCCTACCAGACGTGGCCTCCTGGCCACAAGGAGCAAATGGGTCCTTCAGAGAGGGCAGCATTGTACCCAACTCCTCCGGGCCCCAGATGATAGCCTCTGAGGCACAATTATTATTTAGGGTCTAGAGTTTTGTTGAAATGTCCATAAGAATATGAGGACCACACTGCTACTTACTAAAAGGGAGATTTTTACAGCACGAAATGCAGGTTACCTGTTGCTTATCCGTAGCCTCGGGGGAACGTAGAACGCAGAGAGCCACATCTAGCACAAATTCTTCCATGCTGCCATGTAGGAGAGGTCCCCAGGGAGATGTGTCCCTGGGGAGATGTATTCCCAGAACAGCTCATTCAATTCTGAATGGGACTAATCAGTTTACTCCGAGTGAGACGCTGGGGGATGAGTTACCAGTTGGACAGTGTGGTCCTAGAGGCGGATAGAGCGGTTTCTGAATACTGTAGTCTAGGGCAAGAGAGGACCTGTGCCTGGGGTCAGAGAAGGGTCCTTCTGCTTATGACTTCTCCTCATGAATCCTAGGGGCTGCCCAGGTGGAAAGCGGCTTGAGAGAAAGGGACATGAGGGTCCCAGTGGACACCAGGTTGAAAATGAGCCAGCAATATGCCCCTGTGTCAAAAATAGCATCCTGGCATGCATTAGACAAAGCATTGCTAGCAGGTGGAGGGAGGTGATCATTCCCCTCTACTTAACACTGGTGAGGCCATACCTGGAGTGTTGTGTCCAGTTCTGGGCTCCTCAGTGCAAGGGAGACATGGACATATTGAAGAGAATCTAATGAAGGGCCATGAAGATGATTAAGGGATTGGAGCACCTGATGTATGGGGAGATGGGCTGGGACTGTTTAATCTGGAGAAGAAAAGGCTGAGAGGGAATCTTACCAATTTATATAAATATCCAAAGAACACGAGGTGCAAAGAAGGTGGAGCAAGGTTCTTTTCAGTGGTGAGCAGTGACAGGACCAGAGACAATGAGCACACACTGAAATACAGGAGGCTCCATCTGAATATCAGGAGGTGACCAAGCAAAGGCACAGATTGCTCAGAGAGGTTATGGTGTCTCCATCCTTGGGGATATCCAAGCGCTATCTGGATGTGGGCCTGGACAACTGGCTCTACGTGGCCAGGCTTGAGCAGGGAGGTTGGATCAGATGAGCCCAGAGGTCCCCTCCAACCTCAACCACTCTTGAGATTTTGTGATCCTGCTATTTCAGTATAATGCTGGAAGATTAAGCCAAAGATGACCGGAGCACGTGTGTCAGGGGAAGGGAAAGCAGCATGCCATTGTATAATCCTGAAGGTCACAAATCATACATGGCAACTCTCTAAGCAACATCTCACGAGATGTGATGACCTCCAGGCAAACTCCTGGAGTTTGCTCTGTTGAAAAGCTGCTCTGGAAGTAGCTTAATTAATAAATAATTTTTTAAAAAACAGTTTAAGTTTTTGCATGCTGTACAGCACCCAGCATGAATCTAATACTGCCCGTTCTGTGGGTAGCTCAACTATCTAACAAGGGATGAATAAAACAAAGATGCTGTTTACATCCATCTTTCCTCTGCATACTGAAAAGACACTCATGTCCATCGGCTATTAACTGGCAAATCCTCACTGAAGCCTCCCATGCCTTACAATATGCCAAAAAGTAGATTCCTTTCCTCAAACAAAACAATCTCTTTCCCCACAACAACCATAAACAAAAGCCAAAATACTATGGAAGCTCAGCCTCTGCTGTTTTAGGCATAGGAACATATGTCCTATGACTCCCAGACAAAACTAGGAACTGGATTTTAAGATTTTAACGCAGTTCCCCCTCCACCTTTTTTTTTTTTATACTTTCTCTCTTATTTCCCCCTTCCTCCTTTTGTTTAACTGGAAATTCATGAATTTCCATAAATTAGAACTTATTCTTCACTTTGTGGGTATGAACATAAGCAACTCTGACACATGTGCTTTGGAACAGTATAGTTGCAATGACATGAAATCATTTCATCAAGTCAAGGTTCAAGTAGCATTGGTTTTACTTGCAATGGCTTTTAATTCATCTGAATGAAAGCCTCACAGGAAACACTTTTTGTGATTTTATCAAGTAAATGCTGTAAAATTATCTTACTCTATAACATCATCTTTTCTAGTGTAGCACATGGAGGAAAGCCAGTCATTCGGGCTTGGGGATCTCATAAGTAGCTGCTGCCTTTGACTTGGACAGTTATTCCCCACGGTGGCTGTAAGAGCAGCCTGGCTAACATACATTTGGGAAAAGCTAGAAAGGGTGACCACCTTGTGGGGATGGTGTTCATGCCGTGCCACCTCAGCGCAGCAAGTGGAACAGTAAAATGCCCCTGGGCAAAATCCTTGGCTGACATGAATCCCCTCAGTTGTCAGGGACACCAGCCCTTATTCTGTGCTGCCAAAAAATATAATCCATCACAGCAATAAAAATACCCATAAACAAACCACGGGAAAACAAGCATATGCATAGTTTTTGAGGGAAAGCAAACAAAGCATGTTTCTCCCTAAACCAGTCTTTGCATATGGATATCTCATTAATACAGGTAAAGTATTTTCACTTCAGAGCCATAACAGAGAAAACAATCATAGCTACCAGCCATGCATAGCAAAGCAAGGTCATAGTGACGGAAGAATCCATATTGCCTGGGGTATTTGAAATCTCTCTCCAAATCCAGGTGAATGTAAGAAAAAGTGAGGAGGATTCGAGCAATTGGACCTTAACAGAAATCAAACCAAATTGCATTTTAACAAGCTATCATTACTTACTAACGTTCTTCTGTACTTCAAAACTTTCAATGCAATTATGTGTAGCTATTGTAAAGCCTCATTAGGAAGTAAGATCAGCGTGCTGCTAATAGCTTCTTTACCCTGGACTTCTTAAGGTAGTTTCAATCATGAGAGTATGTTTTACCTATTATCATGCATAACAGAAAACCTACCATCAGGGTGAAATCTTTTGTTTCCTTCGCTGTTCTCACAATTCAAACGTGCCTGGTTTTGATTTGTCAAAACATTCCTGATCCAAAATCTGAACCTTGGGGGAAAAAAAAGTACATACTTCTGCTTCCAAACTCTGCAGATGCACCTCATCTTTGCTGACAGTCAAGCCAAAAATCTCTATTCAAATATCTGCAAATGCTGGGAAGTATTAGCTTTAATCCTCCCACTCTGGACCCATCTCTAGTTGTACTAAAAATAGAAGATCTGTGTGGCTTCACATGAAGTGTCAGACTATGTAAACTACCCTGAAATTGCTGGAGATGATTCATTCTACCAGTCCCCTCTCACTTCTCAAAGCCTGGATCTATGAAATTTTATTTAAAGTCAAACCCTCACCATTTTTGGTCAAGTGGCATTTGCCCTTCACCTACACTATTTGTAATCACCCTGAGCCCCATATGGTTCAGGAAATCCTCAGGATGTCCTTTGTGTACTGCAATTTTCTTCCAGAATTTACTTTTTCCCCTTTACTGATTTTCCATAATTACTGAAAAACTTTGGTCGGTGTGGGGCAAAAAGCTCTCAGTTTGCAAAGACTATTTTCGTGTTGGTTTGGGGGTTTGGTTTTTTTTTTTTTGTTGGCTTGAACAGGCCAAAAAGCAAGGAGCACCCCTGAGCCTGCTGTCTGAGACCCCTCTGTCTCAAAGAACTGCTTCCAGTTGAAAACATGCCTTTGCAAGGACGTCATGTCTGAAAAAAAAATAATAAAAGATAGATAGATCTTAAGGGTTAAAACCCTAATCACATGAAGCTGGGGGTCCAGTGTGCCTCCTCTGAAGGGCATCCTGTTGGGACAGAGATACCCTTAGGGGACAGGATGGGACAGGGCATAGGTACTTCTTGGTAAAGAAAGAAAAATGGCTGAAGCTTTATCAGTCCTTCCCAGTGCCGTAGCACCCAGTCCTCTCAGGCTACACAGGAGCATCCCAACTTTTGCTGCATCCCTGGCTATCTCTTTGTCCCAGCTGAGACTGGGGCTAAGCCCTGGGAACCCTCTGGGCTGGGAGTATAAAATGGGTGCGGGGAGCCGGGAGGAAAGAAGAACCAATTTAATCAACCTGGCAACCTAAAACGTCTCTCCTGCTGACCAGCCCAGTTAGAATCATAGACTCATTGAACAGTTAGAATTGGAGGGACCTTAAAGACCATCTATTTCCAAATTCCCCCCACAATCAGTAGGGACACCTCCCACTAGTCCGCATTTCTTAATGCCCCATCCAACCTGGCCATGGGGCAGCCACAACTTCTCTGGGCAACCTGTTCCAGCGTCTCACCACCCTCACAGCAAAGATTTTTTTTTTATTTATTTAATCTAAATCTCCCCTCTTTCAGTTTAAAACTCCTGCCCCTCATCCTATCATTCCACTCCCTGAGCAAGAGTCCCTCCCCATCTCTACTGTACCTCTCTTCAGGTACTGGAAGGCTGCTCTAAGGTCTCCCTGGAGCCTTCTCTTCTCCAGGCTGAACAAGTCCAACTCTCTCAGCCTGTCTTCATAGCAGAGGTGCTCCAGCCCTCTGAGCATTTTTGTGGCCCTCTGCTGGACCCATTCCAACATGTCCACGTCCTTCCTGTGCTGGAGATTCCAGAGCTGGACACAGTGCTCCAGGTGGGATCTCACCAGAGCAGAGTAGAGCGGCAGAATCACCTCCCATGACCTGCTGGCCACACTTCCTTTGATGCAGCTCAGGACACAGTTGGCTTTCTGGGCTGCCTGTGCACGTTGCTAAGTCATGTCGGGCCATGTTTAGACTTGGACCCAAGTCCTTCTCCTCTGGGGTGCTCTCAATCCGTTCTCCACCCAGTTTGTATTTGTGTCTGGGATTGCTGTGAACAAGGTGCAGCAAAAAACAAGGGTTTTGTTTCCCCTTTTCCAGTCAGTGGGAACTACACCCCAGACTACCACCACTGGTAGAACTGGTTTGTTTTTTCCATGCTAGGAAGGGGACCATGAATATTATTCTTCCTTCTGGTTACACTGCCCTGAATCAGGACTGCTGATGTTGCGGGGGAATGAGATGGACGTAAGAAGTTCTAAGGGAGGAGAATTGAAGTTCCATGCTTTCCTCTTTGCTTGTTTAAAATAAGTCAAGTAAGCTGTCAGCATTGAATACATAATAATAATGATGGATACCCCTAATTAAAGCAACTTTGGCCAAGTCATTACATTTTCCATGTTTTCTACTTCAGCCATCTCATTTTGCATGCTAAAGTCACTTGAGCAGGAAGGGGGTCACTGACTGTAGACGGCTTCAAAGCTTTATGAGAAAATGAGGAAGTCTGTTGGGAGGTTTTTACCACCTTAAGTATCACAAGATGTCTTATTGAATGCGTAGAAGCAAATCTGCATGAAAACTGCCCCAGGCTCTGTGAGCGTAGACCACCTCACAGAGTAGGTCCTGCTCTGGTGAGATCACAACACTCCATGGCAGTCCAAGCTGTCCTCGTGTGGCTCAAATTGCAGAGGTAGATAAATTGGAAGATTTAAAGTCTGACAGTTTGCATGAGAGCCCAGGAAATTCAACTTCAGGAGTGGCCTTGAAATGTTGAGACTCCTTTTATCTCTTTTTTTCTGTGTAAACACTGGAGAAATACTTGATTTATCTGCAAAGACATCCATGCATCTGCAGAGCTCCTTCCTCTGAAAGGAAAGAAAAAGAACCAACAACTGAGGTTAAGGCAATTTCCATAATTTTTTTTAGCACTATTGCCAACTGGCCTTGAAGATTTAGATCCCATCCCTACCCATTTCTTTGCAAGTAACTTCTGAGAGGGCCAGAGACAAAATTTTATTTCATTACAGTAATTGCAATGACAGTCAGTCCAAGCAATTCTCAAATGTTTAGCTGTCAGCACCATCCACTCCATCCCTGACGCTGTGGCCGGCTGGAAAACTACTGCAGCTAAACAACACGCTCTATGCAGATCATCGATTTCTTCAAATACCTTGCTGCAATGCAGAGGCAATTCCTCTACAGCTTCCCATGTACTCATACGAACACTTGCCACAGAGTCCCAGCCAAAACTATTCCCAGGGTCAAAACAGCCTCTTGTGTTGGCTTCTAGAGGGAAAGGGAATTTCTTTTTTTCCTTTATTGTTTTGAAGGTCTATTTATAATCCGAGTGGAAGCCTGACTAGCTAGGTAGAGTCAGGAGACTTCCAAACCAGAGGTGATCAATGCTTTGAAAAATATAATGTGATATAACAGGCCTGAGTCCACACCTTTAAGTTAGTGGCAATTTTGCCTCTGACTTCTGAGAAAAAATAGGCCAGTTCTTTCAATATTTATACAGCCAGGAGACCTCTGAGAATAAAACCCTACACAGTAAGGGACAAAGTCTGCAATAAACCAAGTGCTGCATCCATGGCAACTCACAACTCAGTTAATAATTCTTCAACATAAAAAGAAAAGGTAGTTTTTCAGGGCCACCAAAACAGAAGCAATTTACAAAATTGCCTGAAGTGAAGGCATTTTGCACCTGCTGTGTTTTTCATGGCCTTGGTCTTTTGTTTGAACCTCGTGTGCACACTGGGATGCTCAGGGAGCAAGGGCAGGCCCTTGGCAAGCATTTTGCCATCTCTGGGTAGCGGGTGAAGTGACCTATTGCCTGTGTTTTTGTCACACCAGGGTTTGATACCTCTTCTACACAGGGCAGAGAGCTGCGCTGCAACAAGTCAAAAAGGATTCAGTTTTCTTCCACAAAGAATTTAAACGCAAATGAAAATGGCATTTTCCTCTGCGCTTCCACAGTTGTTTGGGGGAAGAAAATAAATAAGTAATTGAGAGGCAGCACTGCTGCAGTCTGCCCCTACAGAGGACCTCAGGGTCCTCCCTGTCCCCTTTCCTGCAACAGAAGGGAGGTCCCGTTCAGCAGCCCCAGGCAGACCATTGGTGCTGTGATGGTATGCACTGCTCTGCCTTCAGGGGGTAAATCCCATGTGTGAAGCACCGCAGGACAGAACCACAGCTCTTCCAGGAAGGTACCGATCCCTCTTTTTGGACATGTGTTCTCCCCTTCTGTTCACTAGGAAGAGACATCCCACTGCTGGGGTGCGGTTGCGTTGAGCACTCCTCAAACGCACGGTGATTCAGTTACCTCCCTGCTTGGTTTAGACTTCGAAAGTCCTGCCCACTTCAAAGGCAGAGCCGAAGAAATAATTAGTTTCAATTTCATAGACGTGAAACTGAGTCTGGCAGCTTGTCCTGGTCTGAAGTAAAACGGAATGAATTTTCTCTTTAGTAATTTTACTTTTTAGCTGAGCCTGTTCTAACTCTCTAAAACTCACAGCATGTTGTACAGAAACTGTTTGTTCTCACAGCAGCAAGACCTGATTAAGCCAAGGAATGGTATGCAGAGACACTCCTGCTTATACTTCTTGCTAGAACAACCAAGGTGAGCTCACTTTGTTATTTGCCCTGGTGGAGGATCACAAGTGAAAAGAGATAAAGGGGTCCCACCTGCAGGGAGGAGCAGACAGGACAGCTGACCCAAACCTGACCAACAGAGTATTATTCCACCCCATCTGCCCCATGCTCAGTATAAAAGCTGAGGGGTCAGAGTCAGCCTCTTCCTTCAGCAGTCAGTGTCTGAGAAGTACCCTGTCTTTTCATCTGTCATTGATCCCAATCCATGCATTCCTGAATCCAGCTCTCATCCATTGCTGGGTCCAGTCTGGGACTTTCCTGGTGCCTGCCAGTGAAGTCATCTTCATCCCAGGAGCTCAACACACTTTTGTATATATTTTATATATTTTATTATTTTCTTTTTATTATTTTATTAACACTTTCATTACAGTAAGTTAGTTTTCTTTAAACTCATAAATCTCTTTCTCTCTCTGCCTCCTTTCCTTGGAAAGGGAGGTGGGGGAGAGCATCTGTCATTCATCTCAGTGGCCAGCCTGGCCCAAACCACAACACAGATACTAAATTATTTGCTCGTGGCACCGGGCAGAGTTAAGAAAGATACCTGACATATCCCAAGGGTCCAGCCAAAGCCCTCACCTAAAGATCATCTTTCCTTCAAATAAGCATTTGTAATAGTTGCACTTAACATAGTACTTCCCATACCAGAGAGATAAAATACTCCTGGTCGTTATGTTAGACATCAGCTTTGGTCACACTGTTTTCTGTTGTGTACAAAATGCTCCACAGATACTAGGCTCTGCTGGTGAAAGGCAGCAAAATTGTTCTCATCCCTGAAAACAGAAGTCTGTCTCTGTAGTTTTCCTACTGAGCTGTTGTCTTATATTTTCTTTCCAAACTGGGGTGGTTTATTTCTCTTCCAAATCTTCACCATAGGATCTTATCACTGATGAAACTCAAATGAAAACATCAGGTCTGTACCATATGTTGATGCATTTCGTTATTTTATGAAACCTTGTTGCATCTGGATAAGTCAATTAAGGTTAAATATGCCTTTATCAAGAACATCCTGTTAAGGACATCAGCACATCTGTTTCTCCACAGGCTGTTAATTTTCGCTGTACTGGTTAGCAGTGAAACTGAAATACCACCACAGCAACTCCCTTGAAGCAAAAACAACAATCCAAACCTCATTCTGTGTTTTGGACATATCATGGTAATAAAGACTATAATAGGCTATGGAAAGCCTTTCCCTCCCCACAGTCCACCCCCCTTAGGCAGGGATCATATATGGAAAGAGAACTGTGGATATTCCGTTTCTGCTGGAGATGGTTGTCCAGGACTCGTCTGTCTTCTTGCATCTGAACTGCTTTCCACAGAAACACAATAATCTGCAAGTAGCCCTGCTCCGATCTGCCTCTGTGGGCACTAATTCTGCAGTTTCTGTATAAAGAGCTGTGAGCAACACCCAGCAGACCTGCACTGGAAAAATATCTTATGGCAGTGATGCCTCATGCTTCAGACACAACTCCAGGTGGATGCCCTGCATGACTCAAGAGAAGGGGACGTATTAACCAAACCCATTACTACAATGAGGTCTTTGTAGAAAGAAACAGGTTCAGGGAAGAGATTTAATGAAAGTTGTACACTGCTGGCCATGTTTTCATCACTACAACCACTGCAGAAATCAGACAACTTCATTAAGTTTTGTTTCTTTATAGCTTGAGAAGTTTTCCACAGTCAGAAAGCCAGTGGTTCAATCGGGCTGCCCAGAGGCAAGAAAGGGTGAAGCAATATCTTCTTGCTAAAGTTAATATATATGCTGAGACAGAGAGATACACCCACCAGGGATCCACATCCGTAGGTCAACACAACCAATGGTGTCTTAGCAAAAAAAAAAAAAAAAAAAATCCTTTTCAAGTTACTTAGCGTGGAAAAGTTAATAATGAAGGAGTTTCACTCAAGTGAATAAGCATGGAGTTAAAAAAAGCCACATACTGCATACAAGGGCTGCTCAAAGCCATTTTTATCAGGAGATGACAGCTTTACCTGATCACCACTTCTCTGTACACAGGAGTTTGGAAACAGGAGTGAATTGACATGAAATTGGACCTTGGTGACAGGAAGCAGGCAATAAAGTGACACAAAGAACATCCTTAGGACCAATTCAATTCCCTATATATCATGATTTAGAGAACAAATATGCATTAAGGTGAATAATTTTTGTGACAAGGCAAAATGTGGAATCATCAGTCCAGCCTAAATGATGTTCAGAATCACAAGGCTAGATTAAGAGAGAAGCCAAATAAATGGTTTATGCACATAAATTCAGTGTAAGGAAATCTAAGGTAATGAGGCTAGGCAGAATATAAAAGGAGACAAAAGAGAAGGGAAAAAGAAATATGCTCTCTGGCCATATGCTTAGGGCACTGCACAGGGAGAAAACCAGATGGCGTGGCTGAGGCTCTAAAGTATAGCACTCTTGAGTTTTAATCAATTACATTAATTCATGCTGGGTGTATAATACATTTTAGAAGACATTAGGCAATTTTTCCCTGAAAATTATAGAAATCATTTAGTCTTCTCCTTTTTCTGAACCTAGATGTTTCTTGCTTGCTCAAGGTTGGCTATCTGTGGATATAAGTTATGAACATCATCCCAGAGCCAGATTTTTGCTGAACAAATTATCAAGACTTCTTTAAGAAGATGAAGCTGTTATTCTTTCCTATCTCTGGACGAAAAAATAAAAAAGAACTCAGAACTCTCAAAGAGGGAAATAACTGTTCTGGTACTTAGTCAGAAAGGTCTTTGATGTGAAAATCATTGGCGGTAACTCTCGTAGCCTTAAGCCTCTCCCCAGTAATGCAGATAATGTATGCAAATGCCTGGACCTGAAGCCAATTGAAATCAAGGAGGAATATGCTTCCTGTTCTTCTTTGGACTCGTTTTTTCTGCCTTCTCTCTGGCAATAGCTGAGTATCTCTGCCTAGTGGCACAAGGATGGCTTTTGTACAAAACCTAATAAATGACTGCTGCTCATTCTCCCAGGAAGGACTGGTGCACAAGTACCATTACAGACAATGCACGTGAATGTCTAAACTGGAGGCCATGGGCATATCTGCTTAGACATAGCAGAATACATGAAAATGCTGCATTACCATTGGATTACCTGTCAGCAGGCTCATTTGCTGACTAATGTGCTGTCCTGAGGGCCACCTTAACATGTTTATCATCACTAACGCTCCAAGATTTAGCAAAAGGAGACGCAGCAATAATACCACTGCTTACACATGCACCCTTCAGTGTGTGTTCACCACCCCCAGAGGCAGGGAAAAAGCTTCCCAAAGCACGCAGGAGGCCGACACACAGCACCTCCCAGTGGGATCAGTGCTGATGTCCTACTACGGCAGCATGCTGTACAACTGCTGCAGGCCCTGCCCTGGTTCTCACATTCTGTTGGCTCTATGCATTTATTTTCCTTTCCAGGTGGTGGCTCACACACTCCTGTGGGACACTCCATCCCTTGGGACTGTGCCCCTTACAGAAAGCCATAGTCAGGTCCTATTCTGCCCTCTCAGGCCAGTAGGGGTAGGCTGGACAAAGCCACTTCGTTTTTTACTACTGGACTTTGACCTCTCTCCATTTTTACTATTGTTCCCTCTGCCCCCATCTATGCTCCCTCCCCCCATTTATTTTTTCTCCAGAATCTGATTTTTTGGGGGGTGGGAAAAAATATATTTAGTTTTATTAGGGCTGGACTGACAAATACATCTACTATGCAGAATGTGTAAGAATGGTGTTCATAACCAGACACCCAAGGGAAAGTAAGAATAGGGCAAAGATATATGGCGCTTCCCCCGAGCAGTGTCCCTGTTTCCATCTATTTTCAGCTCAGAGGATTTCCTGAGCCTAACAGTTTCCCTATTCAGTCATCTTCAAGACAATTCTCTTCCACCTACTTGTTCAGGCCTTCAGATGTGAATCCACCTGAACTTTTTTGTATCCACATCACTCAGTCCTGTATGGGGGGAAGAACAGGAAGGACATTCCATGGGGGCAGTGTTGTGCTGGGTTATGCCAACATAGGAACCAGACATGCACTCGCCTACAGCGACAAACTTCAGTGCACTGGAATTTTTAAAACCCACGTAAGGGGCAACAACAAGATGCTTCAGAGTCGGGGTCTGCAACGGAGAAGAAAGAGTCCCCAAACTGGGAGGGCTTGCTGACATTCCAGAGGGCTGTGCCACCATCCAGCATGACCTGGACAGGCTGGAGAGCTGGGCAGAGAAGAACCTAAGGAGGTTCAATAAAGGCAGGTGAAGGGCCCTGCACCAACAGAGGTTAGGGGCAGACCTTCTGAGGAGAAGGATCTGGGGGTCCCAGTAGACAGTAAGTTATCCGTGAGCCAGCAATGTGCCCTTGTGGCCAAGAGGGCCAAAGGAATCCTGGGGTGCATAGGGAAGAGGGTGGCCAATAGGTAGAGGGAGGTCATTCTCCCCCTCTCCTCTGCACTGGGGAGGCTACAACTGGAATCCTGCCTCCAGTGCTGGGCTCCCCAGGTCAAGAGAGACAGGGAACTACTGGAGGGAGTCCAGCGTAGGGCAACAAAGATGCTGGAGGGATTGGAGCACCTCCCTCGTGAGGAGAGGCTGAGGGAGCTGGAACTCTTTAGCCTGGAAGAGAGAAGAGAGGAGAGAAGGCTGGAGGGGAGACCTTATTAATGCTTATAAGTATCCTTGATTCCATGATTGATGGCTCCTATCCCCATTCTCCCGGCTGCAGGATTGTGTTCTCAGGGACCTGAACCCACCACGCACCCCATCAAGATGTAATGCTATAAGGTTCCTTGATTTTCACAGAATCACAAAATCATTAATGTTGGAAGGGACCTATAGAAATCATCTTATTCATCTCCCCTGCTAAAGCAAGACTGCTCGGAGCACATCACTCAGGACTGCATCCAGGTAGGGCTTGAAGGTCTCCAGAGAAGGGGACTCCACACCCTCCCTGTGCAGCCTCTGCCAGGGCTCTGACACCCTCACCACAAAGAAGCTTTTCCTCATATTCAAATGGAACTTCCCATGTTCCAGATTGTGCCCAGTGCCCCTCTTCCTGTCACTGGGAACCACTGAGAAGAGTCCAGCTCAAACCTCTTTCAACCCACCCTTCAGATCCTTGTGAGCATGAAGAAGGTCTCCCCTCAGCCTTCTCTCCTCCAGGCTAAAGAGTCCCAGCTCTCTCAGCCTTTCCTCACCAGGGAGATGCTCCAATCCCTCCAGCATCTTTGTTGTCCCACACTGGACTCTCTCCAGTAGTTCCCTGTCCATCCTGTTTGGTGGCGGGGGGGTGTCTGTAACAGACTCCCACCAGGATGTCTGCCTCATTGGCCTTCCCCTTGATTCTTACCCATAAACTCTCAACATGGTCATTTATATTTTTAATTTCCATACATTCAAATCTGTCCCTAAAACAAAGGGCCATCCCACTGCCTATCCTTCCTTGCATAACTCTTCTGAAAAGTTGATAGCCATCAATCACAGCACTCCAGTTATGTGAGCTGTCCTACCATGTTTCTGTGATGGCGGCTGTTTCATAGTTTTCCTGCCATACAATGCCTTCCAGCTCCTCCTGTTTGTTGCCCATGCTGTGTGCATTTGTGTAGATGCACTTCAGCTGGGCTAATTGTCCTGCCACATTTTGAGGGGACAAGCCCTATTTCCCACCTGACTTTGCTCAGAACCTCCTGTAGTTGCCAGCCTATTATTGCCCCTCGTGTCTTTTCTGTCATATAGATCACCATCCCCCACCTCCACTGAGACAATGGGCTGCAAGACCTCACTAGTACTTTTACCCTCAAGCACTGGCATGCTGTTCCCAGATTCCACTTTAGTAACCCCAGTTTCATCCCCATCCCCCTTCAAACCTAGTTTAAAGCCCTTTCCATGAGCCCTGCTAACTCTTGTCCCAGGATCCTTCTTCCCCTTCTGGTTAGGCTTTCCCCACCTGTTACCAGGAGGCCTAGTGTCCTGTAGATCAACCCATCATCAAAGAAAACAAAGTACTGATGGTTGCACCAGTCTTGGAACCAGGAGTTTATCTGCTGCCTCTTCCTGTTTATCCCCTCATTGATCCCTGCAACTGGTAGGATAAAGGACAATACTACTTGTGCTCCTGATCCCTTAACCAGCCAACCCAGGGACCTAAAGTCTCTCTTCATTGCCATTACACTTCTGGTAGGTCCTTCATCACCACCTACTTGAAATATCATTAATGGGTAGTAATCCAAGGGCCAAACAAGGGAAGAGAGATTTTTCTGTATATCCCTAATCCCAGACCCAGGAAGGAATCTGACTTCCCTCTGGGATGGGTCTGGTCACCCACCACAATTACCTTTCTTGTCTTCTTAATTGAAAAAGTCCTATGGCATGGGGAGGAGGGGGAAGGGGGTGAAGCAGGAGCAACTAGTCCCGAGTGACTCACTGGATGGATCTTCCTCACCATCTTCATTTACCTGGCTCACAATTTCAAAAGCCACATACCTATTATGCAGGGGCAACTGGGAAGGTGAGGAGGCCTGGAGAGGTTTGGCTTGCTCCTCCACGAAGGGACCTGTTTTCATTCCCCCCTGTCCCTTAAGTCCCTTCCTTCTGCGTGGTGGCAAGCCAGAAGGGGATCACCCGCTTCACATAAAGCCTCCACCCACTGCCCTTGCC
>VXBJ01000367.1:0-10097 GCA_013400055.1 Nycticryphes semicollaris
GCTGTCCAGTGCTGGGAGTGCACCGCTTTCTGCTGATGGAATTGGCTGGTTATAATTCTTCTATATTTTATATTAGTATCGGGGTCAATACTGGTTCTTTAGTATTATTTTTAAGTATTTCGTCTTATTCTGTTAAATATATTTATATTTCAACCCTCCTGTCTTTATTTTTCCTTGATTGCCCTTCCCAGCTGTAGAGGCTTTTTGGGTGATAGAATAATTTTCTGAATAAAAATACATTGTTATGGGTTTCTCAAACCATAACAGTAGTGTACGTTTTGATCTTTGGTTTTAGCAGTTTCATTTGATAGAGAGGGATTGGTGAAAGGAAACAACAGCTTATTGTTGTATCATTTCTTCCGTGTCAGTCATTAGATCAGTTGAGACTTTTGTGGAAGAAGATTATTGCATCTTTGGAGTTTGATCTGTTATTGAACAGCCCTGAATGAATATTCTTGTTACAGGAGTATATTTCTTTGTGCGGAGGCAGGAGGTTGTGTGAGACACACTATGTAGCCCTTTTCATTATTATTTGACTGCTTTATTATATTCTGTTGTGTCAGTGTTAGGGTATGGGGCACTTCCTCTTCTTGCTTATGATGCACCACCTCCAGAGGCTGCAGCTATGCATTGGTTGAGATAAGACCTTCCCTGAGTGTTAGACAAAGGATTCTATTCTCAGTAGTTTCCATGAAGCTCACTATCATCTTTAGAACCACAGGATTAAACTGCAGTCTTTAAGGAGTTTGAGGATATTACTCTGTTGTGAAAGACTTTTTTGGCTTTTGTGTATGGAGTTTTTCTACTGTATTGCAATCCTATAACAGTATCGTGAGCATTAGCTACTCTGCATAAAATAATAGTATATCTTGAAATATTTATTTTCATCTGGTGTTTTTCATATTTATATCCCAGGAAATAATACCTTAATTAATTAAGTATCATAAAAGGCTAATTTTCATTACGGAGATGACAGTGAATATGCCTCCTTCTAAGCTATTTAGGTAATCCATACCAAAACCCACAAGAGTAATTCTGAGGTTATTACTTGACAAGAAAGATAATAATTATTATGTTAATTGCTTGTTTGAATAAGGATAACAGAAAATTAACAAAATTGGCACTGAATGGTTTTCTTGTTTGAATTAAGATGCTATTCTTGTGCAGCCACTGTGAAGGGATGCTGATATTTATGGTTACAGTATAAAAGGTACATCTTCAAGTAAAATAATATATTTATGTGCATGTACCCAAGACTCAAATTTTCCAAGTTTGTGCATACAGCTAGTGGTAAGAATTCAATAGTTTATTAATTATTTTGCAAGACACAGAAGTTACTGGAATATAATTTCAAGTTAAAACCTAATTTAAAACACAAACTGCACTTAAGTTTAGTTGCGTGGACTTCTAACCTGATTTGAGAATTTCTATTTAAAGACATTGCATTTCTCAGTTCCTGGAAAAGGAAATAAATCTGTTTGTTTTTTTTTACTAGAACAGTGTGTCAACAGGTAGGAATTTCTAAGACATGAATACACCTAGCATAAGTCTGTAAATGATGTTTTCTAGGCAGATATAAATATGGGAGAGGTAAATCTGTCCCATATTACTTTGCTCAATGTTCTTTGAGCTACTAGCTCTAAGAAACTTTGAGGCCATGATTAGCCTATGTAAATTACTGAGACATTATGGGAAGGCAGGAACACTGATGTATGGTAGTCAATAGACCAGATTCTTGACATTTGCACAGAAACAAATCCCAGGTGCAGCTGGGATTAGTTGTTTTCTGGTTTCATGTGTTAAAGAATCGAACTTTATTAAAACTTTATATTGCCATTCCATATGTTTTATTTCTAGTATTATATTTTGCAAATCATTATAAAATGTACATAAACAATAAGGCATAATAGGTGATACTTTGAACAATTGTACCCTGCAATCCTAGTCCAACTCGTGCTGGTCTCATAATTTCCAGTGTGGGATTACAATACTGACTGTAAGTTCTGGGTTTGCTAAAATGAACTCACACAGTGTCTGACTTTGTGTGACTTGCTGTCAGGATAAACAGCACCTAGTTTCCACAGCCTTCTGAAAACTAAGATTCTGAAATCTGGTTACTTAGAATGCACACTTACTCATAACTCTGATGAACTTTCTAATGACAGATGATCTTTATATGCAGATGTGGAAGATAAGCTAGGAGTGCTTTTACAGCCTTTGCAATGGGAAACAACTGATTATATGATATGTCAGATTATTTGAGAAAGTAGTGCGTGTTTGTGCTACAAGTGCTATGGAGAAGAAGATCCCTTCCTTATTCCAAGTTACGCCTTATGTGTGTCTAAAGCATATGACATTGTATTTTACTCTTTGCTACACTTCTATGTTATAGTACGAAAGTAGGTACAGTGTGATCTTAAAACTTTTGAGTCACTGCTTTCCAAACCACATCTCATTCAGCTGCATTTTTAATTTCCAGATAAATTAGTTTGTATTTTGATTAAATTAAAATACTCTTTTGCTAAGTTGCAATTACTATTATACATGATAGTGGTTGTTTTATCTCACTTTTTATTACCCTATTAATCTCTGTTGCTAAAGGTTTGCTTAATCATCTCCAATAACCAGGGGGTTCTAGAAGAACCTGCTGGTTGTTGAAACAAAAGGAAGAGTTTGTTTATCTTGGAGTGGGACCCAATATTGTACACCGATGATTTCTCCTGATCCATTGATATGGAGTACTGTTAGAAGCAGCTGTAGGTGTTCTGTTACAATTGGTCCTTATTTAGAGACTATACGTGGTAAGACAGATCTAAACAAGGTAAAAGCAAACAAGGATTTTCTTTCCTTATTCCACACCAAGCCTGTGACTTAATTTTCTTGTGAAATTTTTGAGTGTTCTCTACGGTTTGCATTGCATCAAAAATCTCTCTCTTCAATACCACTTCTGGAAGTAAGATCTGTTCTCCTTGCATCTTTTGGACAGTCTTTTTCCTCTAGCTGTGTCCACTTTTACTGTCAACAATGGCCTTATCCTTTCATTCCTTTCCTTACTGATACCTGATAATGATACCAAAGTTTTATTTTCTCTTTTGGGAGAAATTACTGTGTTCAGTCCCATGACAATCATTTGCATGAACTGTTTCCTCTGAGCTTCCATTACTACATTTTCCTAAATTTCCCTCTGCTGCATAGCACTGTTCACGTTCTGTAAATTGTGTGATTCTGAGGCAGATGCAACACCAGCCCTGCTCCTGGTTGTCTTCCTTGTCACAAAATAAACAATATCACAATACTAGGACAGTAACAACAGTTATTGTCCAGCAGAGTGATACTTTGGCTTGACAAAACAGATTAATTGGGACCTGGACGATACTTAAACACATGCATATGTTCTTACAATGCAACAATCAGCTGATTTTAACTCTCAAAAAAAAATATGAATAGATTCTACTGGAGCATTAGCACCTAACAGAATTATTTTGCTTTGTTTTTAGTAGACTGCAAGGCATTTCTTTTAGATCAAGTTTCTTGCACCTGATCTTGAGGCTTTTGAAATATTAAAAATAAAAGGGGAAATGTTTAAGTAGCTTAAGGAGGGGTGAAAGCAAGCAACGTAATATAAGGCTTATGAAATGTTTAGGATTTTAAAACTGAAGTTTTTCTGAAACATGGTAGGTTTCCGTAGCTGAATAGTTTGTTATGGTAAACTGGTTAATGAGGCATGAATGTTTCATAGTTGAAAGTGATTTAAAAAATGTTACTGTTACATGCCTTTCACTTCTTTCATTCTTGTGGCCATTTTACAAGTCACATTTCTGTTTGGTTTTACTTCTTAAATGCAGTTCTTTATCATAACATGAATTCATGTCCAGTTTTGAACTCTCCAAACTGAACTCAGAATTTCAAGCTTCAACCAAGAGCTTCATTGAATTTAAAACCAACAGTTAGCACACTTGAACACTGGACTCTCTTGGCTGACATTTTTATTAATTGGTTGCAATTTTGCAACATGCATAGTATGTAGAATATGTAACACTTGACTAAAATGTAAAATTTTATTGTTGAATTGAAAAAAGTTAAACAGATGGAGCTTTATAGATTTCTTTGCCATATGTTAATTGGATGAGCTCTTTCTGCTTTGTCGCCTCCTCTTCAGGTAAGACAACAAATTTGTCTGTGAGGTTTGATGGATACTTGGTTTAACGTTATCACTGAATTAGTTCTGTAGTGCTTTGGCTTGATTAAATGTTATTCACTGAGGAGGCAGGGATTGTTTGCCAATCTAATTTAATTTGGTTATAGCTATCGTACATACATTTCTAGAATTACAAAATTTTCCTCAGCTAAGTGAACAATAGAAATAATTTCTTTTCCTTTTGTTTTCTTTTTTTTGAAGCCGATCAACAACTTATCCTTACACAGAAACCCAGATGTACAGCCAAAACACTGGGGGAAATTATTTTGATACTCAAGGAAGTTCTGCACAGGTGACAACAGTGGTGTCGTCTCATAGCATGGTGGGCACTGGAGGGATTCAAATGGGTGTCACAGGAGGACAACTCATTAGCAGCTCAGGAGGGACCTATCTGATTGGGAATTCAATGGAAAATTCTGGTCATTCAGTGACTCATACAACGCGGGCCTCCCCAGCGACAGTAAGTATTTCAGACTGATGCAAAATCTTTGGGACTAGTTTCTTGGTCACCCAGATGTTCTTGCAAATGGACACAATTTTTTTTGACAGAATGCATAGCAGTATTATGTTGTCAGAATAAGTACTACATAGTACTTTTTATAACATAAGAAATACATATTTAAGTAAGATAGAGGAGTAAGAATTCTGTGAAAACTTAGACACGAAGACAGACCTTTCCCTTGGCAGCTTGCAAATATTTACATTTAATAGGAAATTTTTGCATTCAAGTAGTATTATGGAATGCTTGCATAGTACTTTCTCTGGGCTGAATATTTGTCAGGTTGGGAACTAAAACAGCCTCCTTTAACATTTAGGGTTTTTTTCTGACAACATAAGAATACAGTGTTGTTGAGTATAACTATGTTAGATGTAAAATAATGGAATTTGCAGGTCTGTAATTGCCCTGTCTTTCCTCTGTTTGTTTGCTCAATATTAGGGTAGGTTTAGTAGCTTATTTCAAAATATTTCCAATTGTTCAGGATACTGAAGTTATTGCCTTTTAATCCTTTTTTTCTTACTTATCTGGTATATCTCCAAAACCTATGCCAGATTAAAAGCGCATTGTGGAAGTGTCTCCCAGTGCAATGGGAAGATGCATTGTTACAACTGTGATAGGTAATATTGCGGACACTTAAACTTGCCTTTAAGAGTTTAATCAGCCCTTACTTCAATTAGAAAGATGGCTTTATACCTAGTGTAGTTTTTCTGTATAGCCCTAGTGAACACTTCTACCTAATTCTGCTGGGTATTCTTGTCTGGGGGTAGAGAGTTGGAAGTAATGGGGATAAGAATTGTGAAACATAGAGTAGGAAGAGTTGAAAATTGCAGTAAAGGAGAGAAAGCATCATTAGCATTGCTTTAATAGATTAATCAGTTCTCAGAAGGCCAATGAAATTAAGGGACTTTGTTTTTAATAACCAAAGTAATGAGTAAAAATGTAACAGTCTTCTGTTTGAAATTATGGTACCCATATACAATAGCATTGGATAATTTAGACGAAGTTATAAAATCTCTTTATTTTGATTCTTAAGAATCAAATTATGGTATGGATAAATAGAAAATTTTTGTAGAATGTAAAAAATTATTTCATCAAAAAATGTGTAGCGTTATTTTGTGAGAATAAAAATTCTAGAGAGCCATAATTCCTGTATAGTATAACTATCAGTAACATAGTAATAGCTTTCAGCTAGCAACAGAGAAGTCAATATTTTAATTACCAAAAAAAAAAAAAATATTGCATATTAACATTGGCCTGCATTTTACGTGAATTTAATGGAAAACAGCGTCTCTGAAAAAAGGAAATGCCCTTTCAGATTCATTTAATGAAAATCAAGGCTTTAGCTTGACTTTTTTCTTTTTTCCTTTAAAGTACTCTTCTATTTTACGTATTTGGAAGATCGTTTATGGAATTTTTCACTTGATTTTATGATTGCCAAGCATAGGCAAAACAACTTGTTTCCTGTAGGCCTAAGTAAGGAGTAGCTCTTCTAGATGGAATAAAATTTGAAAAGTGGTATTTCTTTAAGTACTTAAATGACAATGGTATTCCTATGTTTTCTTAGCTGTTTTAAATTATTCTACAATTAAGTACAAATATTACCTCTTTTAGAGGTGCTAGTTTTGTCCTTATTTGAATAAGAGCAAACGTGTTTTTATCTTTTGCATGTCATGCTGTAAGTTTTATTTTCTTCGTTGACAACAGAATTCAGTCAGTGGAAATGCTTAACTGAATGTGGAATGAAGTGATGCTTAAATGCATCCAGTAAACACAAATAAAGAGTAGTAGACTTACTTTGAAATTGTATATCCTAGAATAATTTAAATGATATCAAAACTCCAATGCTGTATTTTGCAAAGCAAAAACAGGTTTTGATTTTTTTGCTGAAATTAGAAGTGAAATTTGCCAAAATTTAATAAAATCTAGGGTTTGTACCTTCAGTAACGTCTTTCTCTTGCTTCACATGTCAGTAAAACAGCTGGTTTTAGTTGCTCTATACTGCTGTATCAACTAGCTGTTAAGAACAGAAAAAATAGTACTAATTAAAATACAAGTACTAAATTGCATTTTAAATGCAATTAATATTGATGCAATTAAAGTTTCCTCTGTTTTTTAAGGTCCTATTTATTTGTAAATTATAGTTCTGTCATTATGAAACATTAGAATATATTAGAAATACATTTCTTGCTAAGTAAGTGGGACACAACATGATTTTAGATTTTACAATTTTAGGCTCTTGCTGTACAAGGTTCCTCTGAAATGTTCAAGAGTCAATTGAAACATTAATGTTCAGCTTAAACTGTGGTTTTAAAGCACCAAATCCTTTTAATTTTACTAGCGGCCATAGTTAAGCTATGCTAAAAGAGTGATGTAATATTTTATTTGGATTGCACCATAGATAGATGGAGCTTGATTCACTTGTGAACCTCATTTGTTCTTTACTGTCATAACTTTTTTCATTTTTGTATGGAGAATTTATTGGAGTCATCAAAGTGACATGTATCCAGACTGCTTTGCTAGTATAGTACTCAGAAAATATTTCCAAGTTTTGAATTAGTTTGGAGAATTTTGATACGGAGACAAAGTATATAGACAAATTAATGTCTATTTACTAACACATGGTCATCAGAAACTCTCTTTACTTTTGCCATAGAGATCTATTTACTTTTGCCAAGAGTTCTATTTACTCTTTTCACTGATAACTTAATTTGTTTTGTTGTTATTCACCCTCACTGATCAAGTCATTACCTTTTGTAACAAGCAAGTCAATTTTATCATTGATGTTATCTATTTCTGATACATCCAGTTTAAGTTAAAAAAACAAAATAATGTGGATTAAAAGTCAAATGTATAAAAGAAGTCTATTTTATTTACTGTTTCTTAGATAAATGAAACTTAAAAAAATAATTTACTTTTCACTGGGTGTGCTATTTGGTTTATACAGAATTCAATAAAAGAGACTCAGAGACTTTTTACTTCAAGTCTATCTTCACTTTATTTTCTTCGTGGTTTAATATAATTCTGAGTTCTGCTTCAGGTTTAATAAAGAGCTAATATTTTGCTTGTTACATTTAATTAATTTTAATTTGTCAAACTTTAGTACAAGAAGACTGACCTGCTTAAGCTATAGCAGGCAATACCAGTGATTTTGTAGCCAAAATATTAAGGAATGTGCCTATTCCAACAGTAGTGGTTCATGTTACTATGTGTGAAAAACATTTGTTAGCATTTTCTTCACTCATTATATTTCCATTGATTTCATTGCTTTTTGACATTATGTCTTTTGCTGGCCTATTAAACTATTTCTCTACCTACTAAAAAGGACTAAAGGTGTCCTGTAGATCAACCTATGGTCAGAGAAACCAAAGTTCTGATGATGGTTCCAAGACAGGTGCAACCAGATGTTTATCTGCTGGTTCTTTCTGTTTATCCCTTCGTTAATCCCTGCAACTGGTGGGACAGAGGAGAACACTACTTGTGCTCCTGATCCCTTGCCCAGCTGGTCCAGGGCCCTAAAGTCCTTCTTCATTGCCCTTAGACTTCTGCTAGCTACCTCATCACCCCCTACTTGAAGTATCAGTAGTGGGTAGTAATCCGAGAGCCGAACCAGGGTAAGGAGATTTCTCTGTATGTCCCTAATCCCAGCCCCAGGGAGGCAGCTGGCTTCCCTGTGGGGTGGGTCTGGTCTACAAATGGGGCCCACTGTTCCCCTCAGAGAGGGAGTCAACCACCACAGTTATTTTTCTTTTGTTTTTAATTTAAGAAGTCCTAAGGCATAGGGGTGAGTTGACTAGCCCTGGGCAACTCACTGGATGATCTTCTCTATCCGTATTTACCTGGCCCTCAAAACCCTTCCAAAGTCCCACACCTCCTTTGCAAGGGCAACTTGGAAGGCGAGGGGGAACAGGCAGGGTTTGGCTTGCTCCTCTGAGGAGGGACCTGTGTCCATTCCCCCCTGTCCCTTAAGTTCCTTCCTTCTGCCTGGTGACAGGAGGGAAGTGGATCATCCACTTCATGTGGAGCCTCTACCAGCTGCCTTTGCCTCAGGATATGGCTCCGCCAATCTGTTTCACTTTTGCATTCTCTGACACTTCTTAACCTTTCTACATCCTCCCTGTCTGACCACCTGCCTGGGCAGAGACCTTATTTGATGACCCTGCACACAGGCGGTGTCTCTGGCTCCCTCGGGTACCAGTGCCAGGCTCAGGCATTCACTGCAGCCAGAGACTTGCATGGCTGTGTGTTTGTGGGGGAGCTCGGTCTGAGTTCCCACGTTCTTTCTTGCAGTGAATTTTGGCCGTGTGGTGGCCATGTTCTTCTCTAGCACCAGGAGGGGACCGATCACTGCCGGCTGCTTTCCTCATGCTGGTGTTCCTGCCCTTGCGCTTACCATGCGCACCCGGCTCGTGCCACATGGCTGAGTTGGCGGTATGGCCGCTTTTAAATTTGCCACGTCTTGCCTAGCCCACCCCAGCCACCTCAGCCTCACAACTCCCTCATGAGATTCCCAACTCATTTCCGGCCTCTCTGTTCTCCCTCAGCTTCTTCATCTCCAGGGAAGCCCCCTCTCCGTCTCAATCTAGCTCATTTTTAATGACGCAGCATTCACTGCTGATGCTCTTCACATGGTTGGGATTATTTAATCAACATATTTCATAATATCATAAGGTTAAAAAACTCATATAGTGTCTAGTTGCAAATGTGTTGTTACACTTGTCAGCCAGGGAGAGGCTCCCGTCTATTGGTTTCATTATCTAACAATCTTTATGACTGATCTGCAATTACTGTTGTCATTCATCAGTCATCACCAGCCTTATGAGGTCTCCACTTGTGCTGTTGCAGAAATCTATCCTATTTCAGTGCAATTCTGAATGTGCTTGAAAATAAAGCAAAATTAATATCGAGCTAATGTATCACCACAAATTATTATTTCTGGTAGTGAGCACAGCATGCAAAATTTGCTCCTAACTTTAAAGGAAGAATGGTACCTACCCAAATAAGTCCTAATTAATTGAAGGAGAAGAAGAACAACAAGAAATTAGAATAGTGTAAATATCATATCCTGGTAATATAGTGGATGTATTAGAATTCTTTTAAGAATAAAATTAACTAATGTTTAAATGGTCCATTAAAGGTGTTAGAGTTATCATTTGGAACATAATTTGAGGTGAGATTTTCTTTATTACTCTTTGTCGTGGTAGAGAATGTTTTTCTTTCTCCATTCCCCAACATTTTTGTTTATTATTTCTAATTGAAGATGAACAGATTTTTATAATACAAAGGATTGTTAGATCACTTGGTCAGACTTCCTATCCCAGCAAGACACGTACTTATGACTCTTTCAACTCAGCACAATGACATCTCATGTGAAAAAAACACATTCATTTCCAGATACTCGAA
>VXBJ01000367.1:15207-29221 GCA_013400055.1 Nycticryphes semicollaris
CACATTGCTGGCTGATGGATAGTTTACTATCTACCAAGACCCTTCTCCTCAGAAGTGCTTTCCAGCAGATCCACCCTTAATCTATCTCCATGCCCGGAATTCTTCCTTCCCAGGTGCAGGACCCTACACTTGCCCTTGTTGAACCTAATTAAGTTCTTCTCTGCTCAGCTCTCCAGCCTGTCCAGGTCACGCTGGGTGGCAGCACAGCCCTCTGGAGTGTCAGCCAGCCCTCCCAATTTGGTATCATCAGCAAACTTGCTGAGGATACACTGTCCCCTTGTCCAGGTCACTGATGAATATGACTGGGACAAATATTGACCCCTAGGGGACACCACTGGTTACAGGCCTCCAACTTGACCCTGCACCATCAATTACAACCCCTGAGTCCTATCACATAGCCAGCTCTGAATCCACCTCACTGCCCCCTCATCTAGCCCACACTTCCTTAACTTCCTAATGAGGATGTTATGGAAGACTGTGTCAAAGGCCTTGCTTCCCATCATCCTGTTAGAACATCATAGAAGGCTATGAGATTGGTCAAGCATGATTTACCCTTGGTAAGTCTGTGTTGACCACTTCCAGAGATGACATCCGGAATGAGTCACTCCATTACCTTCCCAGGGACAGAGGTGAAACTAATTGGCTTGTAGTTCCCTTGGTCCTCCTTCTTGCCCTTTTTGTAGACTGGAGTGATATTTGCCTTCATCCACTCCTCAGGCATCTCTGTGGTTCTCTATGACCTTTCAAAGATGATGGAGGGTGATCCAGCAATAACATCTGCCAGTTCTCTCAGCACTCACAGGCACATCCAATGAGGGCCCATGGATTTATGGATGTCTAGTTTGGCCAAGTGGTCTCTAACCCAGTCTTCCTCTGCAGAGGGAAAATCTTCATCTCTCCAGGTCTTGTCACCAGGGTCTGGGATTCATGAGGGATAGTTTTAGCAGTGAAGATCAAAGCAAAGAAGGCATTCAGTAAATCTGCCTTCCCTATGTCTCCCATCAATAGGGTGCCCACCTCATTTGTCAGTGGGCATACATTTTCCCTAGCCTTCCTCTTTCTTTCGATATACTGAAAGAACCTCTTCTTGATATCTTTAACCCTAATGACCAAGTTCAGCTCTGCTTGAGCTTTGGCCCTGCCAGTTTTCCCCCTGCATAGCTTTGCCTTGTGTTGGTGCTCCTCATGAGTTGCCAACCCCTGTTTCCACAGATCATAAACTTTCCTGTTATGCCTGAGGTCCAGCCAAAGCGCTCTGTTTAGGCAGGCTGGTTTTGTTCCCCATCGGCTTTTTTTACGGAACCTGGAGGTGGCCTTCTCCNTCCAACCTTTACATCCCCCACAAGACCTTCTCTGTTAACAAGCAGCAGGTCCAGTAGGGCACTTTCCCTCGTTGGGGGGAGTTTCTCTCACCAGCTGTGTTAGGAAGTTGTCTTCCACACACTCTAGAAAACCTGTGGGACTGTTCACTCTCTGATGTGTTGTATTTCCAGCAGACATCTGGGAAGTTGAAGTCTCCCCCATAAGAACAAGGGTGAATGATCACAAGGCCTCTGTCAGCTGTATATAGAATATTTCATCAACTTTACATCCTGACTGGGGGGTGGTCTGTAACAAATTCTCACCGTGATGTCTGCCTTACTTGCCTTCCCCTCCTACCCATAAACCTGGAAGTAACATGGCAGCGAGGAATGAGCGTTACCTGTAACACCACTTATCTTGTTAAGTGCAATTGCTACTACTTTTTAACAGATTGGCTCTCTGAACAAACAAGGCCAATAAGTTGCACCCATCAAATGGGAGTAGTGCAGTAGTAGGAATGAGCAACTGGGGGTGTAAATTCAGTGCTATCATGCCACTGTGGACTAAACATTGTTGAACAAGTAACCCAAGATTCAGAATTAGGAATTAAATGTATGTATGTCCTTCATTGTAGCATTAAGTTAAGAAGGGAAATTATATGAATATGGTATAAAGGAAGTTGACCTTACTATGATAATGTTTTAAGCTTGTAGTTTTTATCATGCAGTACACACTTAAAATTTTATCTTTCCTGTGTGATTAAATACTTTGACCTAATAGTATGTTATAATGAACCAAGAAGAAATCAGAATTTTTTTAAAAAGCATTACTGCCATGTATGTTTTCTTACATAGTATTTTTAATAATGTATTTTTCATAAACATTCAGAAATGATTACTCACAGTTATTACAAAAAAATAGTTGTCAGTGTCCCTGTAAAAAAGGGGGAAGTTAATTTTATATGTAAATTTAAGTATCAACTGTAGTATTTTTCCATTAATTACTGCTATACAGAGAGTGAATTCAGCCAATATTGATAAATCATGCCACTGAAATTATGGACAGTACTGTGATATTTGAAGTAGGGTAAGGAAGGCTCATTATAAAATGTCTAGCTGGAGAATGATAAGTGTTCTTAAAAGTATAAGTGGTGGTTTCCATTGCTTTCATTTTGGCCATTTAATGTTGCTAATTGATTGCATGCCTTTTCTTACTGCGCATCGCATCCTGTTGTCTCTGTCGTTTTCATTGTTGTTTTTGCTCTTCTAGCTCCCCAGTTAAATTACGTTTAGGTTCTAATTGTTTTTCTTTAATGCTGTTGTTATTGAACTGATCAAAATATCCATTGATAATTAAAAAGAAAATAATGGGAATGGATGTGAGAGTATTCATACATTTGCATTTCAAGTAATGCTACTGTGTGTTTTAGTAGTGCCGTGTTTTCCTTCTAAAAGGCAAAATTATTGTGAACAAATCTGCTTTTCCAAAGGCTGCAGTCTGTTTAACTCCTGACTTACCATTTGCTTTTGACAGCTGGGGATATTCAAAGGGTGGTGGCAGCAGTAAGGGTGATGTCCTGTCCCAGTGAAGCTAATGGTGGAAAACCTATTGGATTATTTGGGTTTGGGATCTGATCCTGAGATTCCAGAGAGCTTAAGTTTTGTTTCTAATTCAAATCATGTTGCAAGCTGTGCGTGTCTCTTTCTGATGTAGTTGGAGGGAAAACATATGGAGGCCTTTCTTAAAATCCTGTTTAGGGAGTTTTTATTTTTTTTAATTTTATTTTATTGATGACTTTTTTGTTCAATCAGGGTTATTTTTGTTTGAGTGCAGCTCACCAATAATCCTAATAATTTAATTTCCTGAGCAGGTTGGAAAGTAAAATGGACTTATAGGTTATGATCCTACAATATAAATGCAAGCAAAAATGCCTTTCTGACCTGAGTTTTGTGTTCACTGGGACTCTGAAATGAGGCCTTTTAGTAGAAATATATGCCCTAGCCAGGAATAAAGCAGGGATTTCTGTTGATCTGTAAGCAGTCTGTCAAAACTTCTCTGATCAGGCTTTTTTACTATCTCGTCTTGAGTCCTTTTTTTTTAATGACATCTATTATCAGATTGAAATGGCGATTGAGACACTGCAAAAGTCTGATGGTCTTTCTACTCACAGAAGCTCTCTTCTCAACAGCCATGTAAGTTGTCTCTTCTTCACATACACTCTCTCTTGCTTGTTCTGCATGCTTAGCCTGCCTCTAAATGTTTGTTTTATTTTATTACTACTTTTTGCTCTTAATCTTCTCATCTTAGTTGCTTGTAATTTTCTACTACATCTCCCATGGCTTTATTTTGTCAGATGAAATGTCTTTATGGTATATTGCAGAGTGTTACCTGTTCCCTATGCTCTACACGTGTGTTAAGACAAGTTAAGACATTTTACTGTTTTGAGGAATATAGTGTAAATGTCAAGATAAAGTTCAAATAATTCTAAGTTAGCTGGCTTTTGAAAATTTAAATAAAGTTATCTACAAAGCAAAGTCTATGTACCTTATAATAATTTGGGGGCATGTGAAGAGGAAGAGATAAAACAAGCAGCATGCCTAAATAGCATCTTTAGACTATTTTTAGATGTTTCTTCACTTAATCTGAATAGAAAAGATTATTATGAAATGACTTAAGAATCATAAAGATCCTTACGATGAGCTAGAAGAAAAAAAAGCATTATCTTAATTTGAAGTACACAAAACAGTCTTATTCAATTGCCTTTTGCTTTGTTCTTACTGTGCAAATCTTACAATTAAGAACTTTCCATACACAAAGCTAAAAAATAGTTGGGTAGAGACATGATCTCCAAATACAGCGATAAAGCCATTATATATAACTTTAAAATAAAGGAAAGATGCCCAAGGTTAATTTTAAACTTATATAAATAATAATATTGCTTTGCAAGTTGCTAGTCTTTTTGATATGCTTTTGTAATTGGTATTTGTTATTCTGGGCTTTTTTGCCATGCTCATTAGTTTGTATTCATCTTACCTTTTTTTCTCCTTCTCAGTTTTACCAGTTATATAAATGCAAACTCCTTAATTGTTTTACAGAAGACATTTAAGTTTGGTTATTGGTCTTAATGTAAGAATGTGGTGGTAGAGGACTTTCCTCAGAAATCAAATTAAAAACCTGTATTTTAACAGCTTTGGGGTTAGGTTTTCCTGTATGAGTCAGGTTATTTCAAATTTATTTCAAACTCAAAACTAGAATTGTTTTGTGGAAATTTTAAGCAAACTTTTTATTTTTTCCTTTAGAAAATGACAAAATTGAAAGAAGAAAATCTTATTGCAAAAAGTTGTACAAAATATTAGACGGAAATATTTTTAGATTCCTCCTTGGATGCATACCAAACTTTGAAGACAAGACAGTATCAAAATAATTATTTAAATAATAACAGATAATATCCAAATTATTATTTAAATGTAATTTTTAAAGGTACAATAACTTTGTTTGGCAAAGCGTCAGAAATTTGTGTTAAGACTTGGAGTGTCGATACATTCTGTCCTATTATGAAGTCCAGAATATTGGTATAATAGCAAGAAGAATTAGCAGATAAGCTTCTGTGCCCCAGTAAACTATGTTCCACTCATTCCTGGTGTTACACAGTGTTCACAATGTGTTCAAAACGGCGAGATTCATATCCAGCTGTTAAGTCTTACCGTGATATGTTGTTCTTGACCTTGAAGATGTTTTCAAAACTATTCTTGATAGGGATGTATCTGACTCTGTGAGGGGGAAAAAAAAAAATCCCTGTACATATTGTACATATTTTTGTGGCAATCAGGCTTTCCTAACCTTGGTCATTTTGGAAGAAGGTAACAATCTAGATCAAACTTACTGTTTTGTCTGTTTTTAAAGCGATGCTTATTGTCTTTAAACTCAAATAAAGACACTATGGAGGAAGTGAAGGTTCAGCCTTTGTCTCTTTAAATCGCTCTTGATTTTGACTTCTAATAGTTTGGTTTGGCATTTATTAAAATAATCATGGTTTATTGATTTTGAACAGAATTGTATATTGTGTGTTTAATTTGCTTTGCAGATGATAGATTTACTTGTGCAAAAATACTAGCATTGGGATTGGGATACCCTCTGATACCTCCATGAGGTTTTCTAAGGTTTTTTTCTTTTTTTTCCCTAAATTCACCTGTGCTCATTTTAAGGTGTTTGTCATGTTTCCTCTCTTTTTTCTTTCCTGATTTATTTCTGCATGGGATTGACTTAATTAATTGATAGTGAATGTCTTGTAAGCATTGCAGATTAGTTGGAGTTACAGTCAATTTAACAGGTCTGACTATTTCATACCTTTACCCATTTTACCTATACATTAAGGTCAGTACTATGAATGAAGAACCCAGGATTCAAACGTGAACAGCTCAGTTTTAGAATTATATTTCATCTTGGTAGGAAAAAAAAAGCATGAAGTTGTTCACAATAGTTTTATAATGTTTTGAGATAATTTTACTTTAAAAATCATATATTAACTACATTTTTTCCTTCCAGCCTATAATCTAGCAAGTAATGAGTTCAAGGCTTTGCCACTAAGTAACTCCACCCAGAAGCAAAAGTTCTTATATTGCACTTACCTTTTGATTTGGTATTTTGGTGCTGAATAGTGCAAGTTATGGGTGAAATAATATCTGTTAGAAATTTGTATCATTAATGAAGTGCACTTAAAGTGATTCGTTACAGGCTAAGTGTCCTCTGGAGGGAAATACATAACTTAATTGGAAAATAAGTATTTTTTTGTTTGTTTGTCAGTCTTTTGGGATTGACAAAGTTTTTCCCTTTGGGGAAAACAGAAATGCTTCACATTCCTTATCTGTTATGATTAAATTACAGATTTAATAATATGTGACAAACATTATGTAAATGTGTATAATATAAATATAGATATAGTAGTAGATTTTACATATAGATGAAATGCAACGGTTAAAAATATAATTACCTTTATTTCTAAGTCCAGACAGGCTTTTGCTGGGTCATTAGTGAAACAAGTTTAACACATTCAGATGAAATTTAGTGTTTATGATTATACTTTTTCCTCAGCTTTATTTCAAAATGACATTGTCAATTTAGAAGCACTTACGAATGTTAAGACTTTTAAAAATGTAATATGATAACTGATACAAAGATGATGAACATCCAAAGATGACCTGGAAACTGAGCTAAAAATGTTATGTCTTGGAAGCATGTACTTCTTACTTGCTTATGTTTAAGAAATATGGAAGAGTTATGGGCATGATGTCAATGAAAAGCAGATATGAAAATGGTGTTGAATATTTGAAAGTAAATTCTGCAGTGACATTTTTGCATTTGCATTAGTGAATTTTCACTGTGACTAAACCATAGCTATATATATGTCATCATCTGTACTTTAGTATGTAATAGTTTTGTGTTAAAGAAAAAGCCAGTACTGAAATATTTCATAGCTTTTGCACACTAAGATGTTCATATTCTTTGCATGATAAGTTACACAGAACATTGATGGGGCAGAATTTGTGCACTGCCCTAACAAAAAATAATTCTGCAAAGGAGTAATTGACACATAGACCATGTATATCTTTTATTGTCTCTTAATATTTTTTGGTTTGGTTCTAATAGTTACTGCTTTGCTGGAATAAATTGAAAATTACTTCACATTTGTGTGAATATCTAGCTCATCAGAGAGAAAGTTTGTAGCAAGTTCTGAAGTCAATGTCCTCAGCTTGTATTTTCAGTGAATAATCAAATTAAACCCAGAATTTTGGTAAGATATCTTTTACCTACCAAGCTTGGATATTCACACTGTACCACTTTGGTACAAATACTTAGGAAAACAGAGAATAAAATTCAAACAGAAAGACAAATTTGTGAGTGATTCAAGCTCTGTTTAAAGGACAATTAGAGGAAACTGACACCATGACAAGACTGGGGAAAGACAAGGTAAATGTTAGCATATTAAGAAACTAAAACAGTGGAATTTAAAAGCGTCCTCAACCTATGTTATTTTTTATAGATAGTGTCATTCTCCTATAATGTTAGATCTAGGAGTATTAAATTGTCCTTTTTATTTTTTTATATATTTTATATATTGGTGACAACTAGAGGTGTTTCATGAGCATGCAATACTTGGAAAGTCCAATGATGTTACATAAAAAGTCTTTTCTTGCATGTGTCTAAAATTACCTACCTTCGACAAGTACATGGAAAGATTAATACTTTTCCAAGAATCCTATTCTGTTCCTTCTGGAAATCAAAGGGCTACAACTGAAAGGCTCTGTGCCTGCAATGTTTTATGGATGTAACAGTAATTTTAAATGTTATCTAGGTTGCTTTCTAACTTATATGTAATACCTTTTTTTCTTTTGTGTATCTGAGAGTAAAATATATCCTATGTTTTTTAACATCAGGCAAAGAAAAACAGGTTTAGAAGTACATTAACTAACTATTTTTAATGTAAGGAGTTAGTCTTCTGCAACTTATGTGAATTACATCACGATTATTTCTTTGCAGCACTAACAGTTTGTCTCCAAAGCATAGGTACCTTTATCGCATATTGGTGTGTGATATTGAATTAAAAATATTTTAAGTGCACACTTATCTGAGGTCACAAGTGCAATGAGTTCTGCTGTTTCCTGCTAATTCTGAAGATCCTAAAGCACTATGGTATAGCTAGCATTTAAAGAATCTCTGAAGATGTAATTGTTCAATAGGCCTGAAGGGTGGTGTCAAAGCTGCCATAAGTTAATATTGTATGGCTAAGATATTTTTAATAAAGTAATATTGGTTATTTTTTTCTGTTTTGTATGTGATACAGCTTCAATGGCTTTTAGACAACTATGAAACTGCAGAGGGAGTGAGCCTTCCGAGAAGTACCCTTTACAACCATTACTTACGACATTGTCAGGAACACAAGTTGGATCCAGTCAATGCTGCCTCCTTTGGAAAACTCATACGATCGATCTTCATGGGATTACGGACCAGAAGACTTGGAACTAGGTTTGTGTGAACAAAATACTAAACTATAGTAGAAAATACAAGTAATAATTACGAGTAAGAAACTTGTCTGCTAGTGAGTAAGTAAACAAACCCTGTATTTCAATATTACAGTGGTATTCTGTCAGTTCTGTCTCTTAATGTGAAATAGTTTTATGCTTTTCCAGACATTGTTATGCTCTTACTTCTCCTGTTTTTGACTGTCGGTGTGTTTACATGTTGATAAATACACTGCAAATTTTTATTCGTAGCTGCTCGCTTGGAAATCACTAAGAATTGTGTTTCTCCATAATGTAAGTTATGGAGAAACTTATCTGTAGATCAGTTGTGTTTATTTGCATTTTATTTCTTTTACTCAAGTGGATTACAAGTTAGAATGCTGGATAATACTTGTTTAAAAGAGTGAATTAATTTCCCAAAGGTGGTAAAATAACACCCCCATAAAACAGGTATGACAGGAGAATCAGGCCTGATTTGTGAGTATTTTTTTCCAGTCAATATAAATGCTAAAGTAAATGTAATGTAGATGCATAAAACCAGTGTTACTTTTCTTTTAATTCTTGCTCTTTCACGAAGGGGGAACTCCAAATATCATTACTATGGGATTCGTGTCAAGCCAGACTCTCCTCTTAATCGACTACAAGAGGACATGCAATATATGGCTATGCGACAACAGCCCATGCAGCAGAAACAGAGGTGAAGTGTGAAATGAACACAAGTACTTACTGATATTTCTAGTTTGTAAAGCTTTTACTTTTATTTACATGGAAAAGTTGAAATTATAATGCAACTTTTGTTCAGCTTCTCTGCTGTGATATCCAGAAGCTGACATAACTAAAGGTAGGTGTCCATCAACAGATAAGAAGAGTTACCTAGAAATTGTCATAAATTTGCAAAAAGTAGTAGTAGTAAAGTGAGATACAATCTGAGTAGTTTCTTCTTAATCATCTTGAGTTCTTATCCCACAAGCTGAGAAAAGCAGTCAGAGCTTGAATTTCAAATCTTGCTGTTTGCTTTCACTACTGTATTATTTTATGTATAAGCTGCTTATAAGAGAGCTTATGATTAAATTAAGTTCAGTTTGGTGTTTATTTCCTCTCCCTGTGAAGAATTAATATGACTATAATGGTTGGCTCATAAGTTCATTTCAGTATTTTCCCTCAGCATCTGTTGTTCTTGATGATTCCATGAAAGCTCAGACGTATTTGAAAGCAGTGTCACGGTGGGCTCAAAGGGCTATGCTAGCGGTGAAAGAATGTGTGAATATGCATATGAAAAACTATCTTGAACAGTAAATTTTATGGGAAAAAAAAAAAAAAGGAAATTGGGATATTTCTTTGAAATTATTTTTATTTGACTGATGCCAATAGCCTCCCATATTACCTTAAAGTGAAATGTCGAAGACCTGTAATTTCATTAAACTCATAGGTAGAAGAGCAGCATATCAAGTGAGTTATCTTTAGAGACATTACCCCAAAAAATTGAATGGACAGTTTGGTATAGTTTACTAACCATACTTTGTGGCCTAGGACACAAATGGGATATGGAAACACAACTTCAAACACAGGTATTACTTTAATCTGAAATGATTTTACCGCTGCTTCCAGAAGTAGTTACAGCATTAAATATATATTCATGGTAAGATATGGGACAATGGGACTGGGAGAATGAGGTACTGTGGATGGTAGGAGAAGATCAGATTCAAGGCCATTTGAGGAACCTGAAGGTGTATACGTCCATGGGACCTTATGGTATGCATCTGCAGGTCCTGAGGGAAATGACAGATGAAGTTGCTAAGCCACTGTCCATCCTATCTGAGAGATCATGGCAGTCTGATGAAGTTCCCGCTGACTGGAAAAGGGGAAAAATAACCCCCAATTTTAAAAAGGAAAACAATGAAGATATGGGGAACTACAGACCACTGAGTCTCACCTCTGTGCCCAGCAAGATCACAGAGCAGAGCCTCCTGGAAACTCTGCTACGGGACATGGAAACTATGGAAGTTATTGGTGCCAGCCAGTGTGGCTTCACTAAAGGCAAATTGTGTCTGACAAGTTTGGTGGCCTTCTATGATGGGGTTACAAGATTGGTGGATAAGGGAAAAGGAACTGACATCATCTACATGGACTTATACAAAGCATTTGATACTGTCTCACGTGACATATTCTTGTATCTGAACTGGGGAGACATGGATTTGACAGATGGACCACTTGGTGGATAAGAAATTGGCTGGATGGCCACATTAAAAAGAGCTGATTGAGGTCAATGGCTTGATGTCCAAGTGGACAGCAGTGATGAATGGTGTTCTTCATGAGTCGGTATTGGGGACAGTGCTGGTTGACATCTTTGTTGACATGGACAGTGGGATTGAGTGCACCCTCAGCAAGTTTTCTGATGACACCAATCTGTGTGGCCTGGTTGACATGCTGAAGGGAAGGGATGCCACCCAGAGGAACCTGGACAGGCTTGAGCGGTGGGCCTGTGAGAACCTCATGAAATTCAACAAGGCCAAGTGCAACATCCTGCATGTGGTTTGGGGCAATCATGAGCACAAATACAGGCTGTGTGCAAAATGGATTGAGAGCATCCCTAAGGAGAAAGACTTGGGGGCATTTGTTGATGAGAAGCTCAACATGAGTCAGCAATGTGCACTCACAGCCCAGAAATCCTGGGCTGCATCAACTGAAGCATAGCCAGCAGGTTGAGGGAGGTGATTCTACCACTCTACTCTGGTCTGGTGAGACCTTTCTCCCCTGGAGTACTATGTCCAGTTTTGAAATCCTCAGCAGAAGAAGGACATGGACTTGCCTGAGCAACTCCAGAGGAGGGCCGTGAAGATACACAGAGTGCTGGAGGCACCTCTCCTATAAGGACAGGCTGAGGTTGGGGTTGTTCAGCCTGGAGAAGAGAAGGTTCTGGGAGACCTTATAGCAGCCTTCCAGCTTTTAAAAGGTGCTTTAGGAGAGATGGAGAGGGACTCTTTGTTAAGGAGTGTAGCGACAGGATAAGGGGTAACAGTTTTAAACTGAAAGAGGGTAGATTTACACTGTATGTTATGAAGAAATTATTTCCTGTGAGGGTGGTGAGACACTGGAGAAGGCTGCCCATAGAAGTTGTGGTTCCTTATCCCTGGGGAGTGTTCCAAGGGCAGGCTTTGAGCAACCTGCTGTAGTGGGAGATGTCCCTGCTCATGGCAGGGGGGTTAGAACTTGATGATCTTTAAGGTCGCTTCCAACCCAAATCATCCCATGATTCTTTGATGCAAGATCTTAACTTTCTCATGCTGGGCATTACAGGGAAGCATGAGATGTCTCCCAATATGATCATGCAGGATGTTGTTGTTACAGAAATCATCACAGGGTTATGTGGTAAGAAAAGGTGATAGGTATTTACAAAATCTCCAGGCAAGCTTATTTGACAAGCTCAAGCTCACTCATGCATGCAGAGAGATAAACACACAAGCACATTCCCATTCATATTCAATTCACACCAATCTCAAGCTCTGCTCCAAGAATCTGTAAAGATACTGATGAAGGATTGGAACTACAAGGCACTGGATAATTCTGCTAATGTAGCTGTTACATGAAAAATACTTTGCAATAGTAGAAAAGTTGGTTAGATGTTATCTTCAGTTAAGGCTAGCAAGAAGACACAGGAGAATAGGAAAAGGAGAGAAGTGGAAGTCTCTATCACCAATCTGCAATACTGACTGCAGAAAAGACCACCATGTTGTTACATATTAATAACAACAATAGTTTGTTTTTAAATCCTTAAAAGCAGCTGTCCCAAAATACCTGCCTAGAAGACGCTTTATCTCTTTGCTTAGGAACTTGCACTCTTACCTTCTTGTCTTTTAAGACAAAAGATAGGCTGATCTCTTTACACTCCTGAAATCTTGCAATATCCAGCTGTCCTGGTTTGAGATAGAACAAAACCCATTTTCATTTTGGTAATTTTCCTTTGCAATTAAGTCTCTTCTAGCTGAAAGCACTCTCTGAAATTAATGGCACGTTATTCAGACAGTATCTGTTTCCAGACTGATAAGGCCTGACGTTTATAGTTAATACTAAGGAATGGTATGCAGAGAGGCCATTCCTTATCACTATAACAACCAAGGTCAGTTAACTTGGCTATGTGTTATCCCAAGAGGGGTCCCATCTGCAGGGAGGAGCGGGCAAGACAGTTGACCCAAAAATGACCAATGGGGTATTCTATTCCATTTGCATCACGTTTAATACAAAAGCTGAGGGATCCAAGGGGTCAGCTTCTTTTCTTCAACATCCAGCATAGAGGAGAACTCTGTCTGATCTTCTGCCTCTGATCCCAATCCACGTGTACCTGAATCCATTTCTCATCTGCTGGTGAATCCAGTCTGGGATTTTCCCAGGCCCTGTTGGCAACGTGATCATCATCCTGGGAGCTCAACATTAATTTTATATATGTTTGTATATGTTTCATTATTTTCTTCTTATTTTTTTTTTCTTTTTATTGTTCATATTTCATTACAGCTGGTTTAGTTTTTTTCCAACCCGTAAGTCTCTCTCACTTNATTCTATTCCATTTGCATCACGTTTAATACAAAAGCTGAGGGATCCAAGGGGTCAGCTTCTTTTCTTCAACATCCAGCATAGAGGAGAACTCTGTCTGATCTTCTGCCTCTGATCCCAATCCACGTGTACCTGAATCCATTTCTCATCTGCTGGTGAATCCAGTCTGGGATTTTCCCAGGCCCTGTTGGCAACGTGATCATCATCCTGGGAGCTCAACATTAATTTTATATATGTTTGTATATGTTTCATTATTTTCTTCTTATTTTTTTTTTCTTTTTATTGTTCATATGTCATTACAGCTGGTTTAGTTTTTTTCCAACCCGTAAGTCTCTCTCACTTACTCTCTCTTCCTTCCCTGCCTTCCTTCTGTGAAGGAGGGGCAGGTAATAGAGAGCATCTGTCATTTATGTAGCATCCAGCCCTGCCTGAACCTCGGCAATCACTTAGTTCAAGGTACACGGATTTCAGTAAAATGTCTTTCCAAAATCTCAGCATCCCAAATAAATAAAATGCATAGAACAAGGAGGCAGCCAGACTTAGCACTGTAAATTATATCTACATTGTCTCTGCTTTGCATACCACCAAACATGCTAGCAATACTGACTAGGATATAGAAATTTGCAGAATGAAGGTGTTTATCCAACAAAATATAGAAAATTTTAATTGAAACCTGCAAAGTCACGATCTGCTACTTTATTTATACATAGTTATGTAAAGCAGAAAACTGAAAATTCTTTTAATTGAAACAGGTATTTTTAAAACCAAGTGTGATGATTCCAGAACATTTTTGTCACGTTGGAATGTGATGATTATAATAGTAATTTTAGAAAAATAATTAAATATTAATTAAAATTAAAATATGGAATTATTCCTAGCCTGTTTACTTCATTACAGACACAGATTAGTGTGTAACAATCATGAACTTTGGTCCATTCTCCTCTCTCTGTAGCCTTACTTTTTAATTTTAGAGTAGTCTTTGGTCGTATAATGTCAAGCTTTATTCCACATTTTTTGTAGTAAAAATGTCTGTATTTTGCTGGATTAATTTTAATGGAAACTGAGATACCTCTCCAAAGGTAGGGGTTTTGGGGAAAAAAGAAATGTTAAATATGAAAATGGCTTGACTTACAACTTCCGGTGCA
>VXBJ01000367.1:90395-109709 GCA_013400055.1 Nycticryphes semicollaris
TGCAATCTATCCAGCTCCCATTGCAGAGCCTCCCATCCTCATGCAGATCAACACTCCCAGTTAACGTAGTGTCATCTGCAAATGTGTTGCATGCATCCAGGTGCTTCTTAAAATATTTTGACACTGTACTTACGAACATCATAAGCAAATGGAGCTCTCTCAAGTGTTTCTGAATGTGTTCTTATATTGTCATTGAATATTTATCTTGATTTACTATCCTTGTGGTTTTTGCTACATTTGTGTCTTTTCTGATTTTTTTTCCAGAATACAATACATTTTCAAGTGCGTTGAAGAGATGCCGTAGACAAAAGAAGGAGAACTCTGTGTTCAGTCAGCGAACAGATGAAGCATCTGCTGCTCAGTATTTTCAGGTAATGAAACTGCAGTGCCACCTTGTGAAATCTGTGTTACTGTTCTTTGCTTGACCTTAGTCACCAGGTCAGTTAGAAAGATAGCTTAGGTTTATTTGGAGAGTGGTCAGGACCCTCCAAATTTAATTGCTGAGTCTTCTAAGGTAAGTTCGATGTAAGATAGGCTTTATCTTTTTTTCTGTTTTTCTTGTTTTAGTTTTATGGCTGTCTGTCTCAACAACAGAATATGATGCAGGATTTTGTGAGGACAGCCACTTATCACAGAGCTATCCTACAGAACTATGTAGATTTTACAGACAAGGTAAGAGTACTATGTGTTCCAGTATGCTGCTTAGGCTCTAAACTTCAATTTGCCCTGTAAAAATACTGGTCAGACCAGAGTCTTCTCACGTAGGACAGTGTGCATGAATATACTATATATAATATACAATAATAAATTCCTTATCTTCATGGTTGACTGTGTATTTGCTATTGTACCATATGGTCTCTTGGAAACACCTGCAAAGGTATTCTAGTTTGTCACTTTAGTGGAGGTCTACACTGAATGTTTTTGCACAGCAGAGTCACTACAAACTGAACAAAGGCAGAAATCACTGCTGTAACTCTATTTGTTCAAGGTAAAGATTTGGAAACAATGCAGGAACTTACAATTTCAGATCCCAACTCATCTCTAAAATATGTATATAGATCTTGAAGACTACTGTAATGAATATAACAAAGATTCTTCTTTTTCTAGGCTTCTACTTCTCACATTGTCTAAACCAGATAGTTTAGCAAAAGACAAAAGAAAATTTACATTGGGGAGATCTAGGATAGTCTGCCTCCCAGACACAGATTAAATCCTTTTCCAATTTCATTTTTATAGGGTCCTTGAAATGCATAGGACCGATGTATTCTACAATGCTTTTCTTTTTTTTTGCACAATCTTCTCTGATTCCATCCTTAATACAGCAACAAATTCCATAATATAATCACACAGTATGCAGAACAGCACCTCCTTTAGTAAGATTTTTAATTTATCAGCTTTCAAATTCTGTCATTTTGTTCTTACGTTGTGAGGCAAAGGAGGATTGAAGTTCTACTTTTCTTTGTATACTTCCTTCATCGTGTCAATTTTTGTTATCTCTTCTTACGTACTCTTGCTTCTGAAGTCAGTGTTCTCAGTCCTCTATGGCTTTTTCTGTATGAAAAAATTCCACATGCCCTGTTGTCATGCTTACCCTCTTTCTCAGTGTCACCAGGAATTCTGCAGCACCTCTTTTGAGAATGATTGGCAGGAGTAATGCATGGTAGTGTAGACAAAGCCATACAATCTATTTATATTGCAGAATTCTAACCTCCTAGTTAATTTTTACTGTACTTCTCATAAATCTTCACTTTTTTTCTTGTGACTGCACCTGTCAATGGAGTGTTGATCTTCACCAAACAATACATTTGTGCTTATTGCTGTTGATGATGATTCATTTAGAACTTGGATCATACATGTGCAATTTATATTTTCCACAAAGTTATATTAATCAGCATTGAGTCTAATTTATCTATGTATTGTCCAGGCCTACCTTTGGTAGCTCTCTCTGCTCTTTAATCACTGAATGTTGTGGGATCTTGCTATGACCCTGCCCACCTCTCTTAATAAAATAATAAAAACCAGGAAAAAATACATTAGACTGAATGTGACCTTCTGTAAGCAAATAGGCAGTAAGCAAGTAAGCAAAATAGCAGCCTAGCAGAAATATTTTAGGTCTCAGAATGTCAGCTGAGACCATGTAAGCTCTGTTTATGTTTGGGCAGCAGACTACAAACAAAAATAATAGAGAAAATTAAGCTGAAATTATTGTTTTTACCTTATTGTTTTGTCTTCTCTCCTTTCTCTCATCTTTCTGTGTGCACTATATATTAAAAGGAGCCTCTGACTTCAACTCACAACAGCACAAATTACTTCACTACATCACAGACAAGACTAGAGTCTTTAATAACATAGAAGCAAACGCTCAACAAATTATTTCCCTTTAAATATGTAGCATATTTATGGCCAAAATAAGGAGAGCTGTAAGTGTGAAATTTATCAGAATTGTTTTCAGATTGTTATGTTTTAACTGTTAATTAAGTTTAGTACTAAATTCAGGTGCAGCTGATAGCTTTTCTTTGCTGTGCAACTTAGGTAGACTGTGCTTCTTTAAAAACTACACTTAACTATTTACTTTCATAGAAAAGAAGCAAATAGGTTTCAACTGCTGTAATTTCTTTCAGGCCTGAGACAATCCTCCCCTCTATTTTATTCAACAGCAGTGAGAGGATTTTACTTGCTGTTGGCTTCTTGCCAAAAAGGATGCTCCTGTGTTATAATGCAAAAGGCAGATTTATCTCTGTAGGCAGCATATCTATTCCATTTTTGTGTCTCCAGTAAGGAATTCAGGCTTTACAAATTCTTTGCCCATGTAGGAAATCTTGCTGCTGTGCAGTAGTACAGCTTGCTTGCGTTTGCTCTTGGTTTATTTATTTTTCCAGTTCTTGGAGGTGCCTTGGCTTCTCCTCAGCACATCTAGTAGTAACACTGTTAAAGACTGGGTGTTGTTGGCCACCCACCTAGAAAATGATGTCTCTTTTTCCTGACTCTGTTGAGAAATGGCAATTTTCAGAATAAATGTAGCTGAAAAAAATTGAACTACGTACATTGCAGCCGAGTGCTTTCCCATGAGAACCTGAGAAACCCATTGTGCTGAGACTTGATCTGTTGGAAATATGGTAACTGTATTTATCCTTTATCCAGAAACTGTAATGCAGGCAGAAACATTTAATGATGGCAGTGAAGAGATAAAAAAGGGAAAAAGGACATAATTATTTTAATACCTCCATTACTGATTTTTTTTTTATTCAATTGCTATTTCTCTTATTTCCTACCTACTCTGCGTCCTCCCAGTATATATCTTTACCTTTGCTGCCTCCTTCCCTATATTCTGTAGTGATTTATTATGGAAACATTTTTGCCTATACTGAAGGGATAACTCATGATAAAATATATTTTTTTCTTACTCTAAGCCTTCTTTGCTTTTGATAAAACATCTGTATGAGAAATTGCAACTAGTTACCTGAGTTGTGCTGGACAAAATTAATTCTGGACCTTTTGAGAGGGTTCTTGGTGATAAATACAAACACTCTCTGTCAGAGGTAAGCTACATTAGGAGAAGCTGGGCGTACTGCTTGTACTGACCATTTATGTCTATGTATCTTAAGAGAATAAGGAGAACTTGTTCAGAATCTAATGAATCTGAGGCTGGATTATTCACATTAGTAAGTTAATTCTTACCTGCATATACTCCTTTGTACTTATTCTTAGAAGGAGTCATCTTAAAGCTTTCATCATTTTTTTCAGTAAAACTTTGTCTTAGGTTTTGAATTGTTATGGAACCAAAAGGGGGAGTCCTAAGTGTTTTAGTTGGTTATATGAAAAAAAGAAAAGGCTCATAACTAAATTTTACAGTAGCAGTGTATAATGCTGTTTCAAACTGAATAAAGGCTAACATGTTTCTGCTTCTCTTGAAAATATGTCTTAGGTTCTGAGCCTTTTGAATTCTTTAATTTGTAGTCTGTTCATGAATAATTTGCTTAAAAGCAAAGCAACTAGATTTAGAATGTCTTCAATGATCCTGAATGAAGAGCCATTAACCATTCACATTGTACAGTCAAAGGCATATGCTAAAAAATAAAATAATTTTTTGTATATAATCTTGATGATACATAATAATTTTTAATTGTAAATGTCATTGTAGACATGACATTTTTACTTTTAGTTTTATGTGTTTGCCCTATTGTTGCTCTTCCTTGTGTGACCTGTGCCTCCCACCTCTTTTATTCAAAAGTACTTTTCAGGACTCTGTGCAAGTACTCAAGCATACAAGAATATTTGCACGTGTGAATAATTCCCATTAAATTCACATTAGGAAAGTTATTCATCTGTGCAGGTGAAAGCAGAAGCAGTACTGAACTGTGGTCAGAAGAGTAGGGTATGGGTTATTTCTGACTCTGATTTCTGATAATTGCTGAAGTAGCTGCATTCACATTTCAAAATAAATACTGAAGCACATATAGTCTACTGACTTTCCTCTGAATATGTGTTACATCATCATCACTGAAGTGTCTATTATTTTTTCTTAAATTCTGCTTTTTGGGAAGTGCCATGTATTGCTATTTCACAGTACTTTGTCTTACTGACTGCTCTTGCAGCTCTGTGAGGATGCTATTCCTATCGAGAGGGAGCAAAGCTTTCTGTGGGAGATGCCAGTGATAAGAGCAATGCCATGGGGGGAACAAGATCTGCTATTGCAAGTTCATTGGATTAAAGAAATTTACCTCATAAAGAACTGTGGACATCTGTAGTCCAAACCTCTACTGCAAGCAGGGTTTACTAGACCAGATTGCTTAAGGTCTCTCCAGTTAGATTTTTAATGGATCCAAGGACGGGCATGCAAGAGACTCTGTAGGCAATCCGTTCCAGTATCTGACAGCTCCCCTGGTGACAAAGTTTTACGGTATCTGTTGGAATTTCTTTAGTAACAATTTGGGTCCATTGCCTCTCTTGCTATTACTGTGTGTCTCCTTCAAGAAGAATCTGTCTCAGTTTCCTCTGAACTCCCCTTAGGCAGGTAAAGACAGCACTAAGCTCTTCTGTTATTTTGTCTCCTCTTGGTAAAACTAGACAAACCACTTTCTTTCAAGCCTCTTTTCATATGTCACATCCTCCAGCCACCCAATTATCTTGGTGGACCTCCATGGGAATTCCTGCAAACTGGTCAGTTTCCCAAATGTCATCTTAAAACTGGCCTTTTCCTGACCTCTGCTGGTTGCAGTCCTGCTAATACAGCCCAGTATGCAGTTGTCCTTCTTGGCTGCAAGAGCTGGCTGGTATTGAGTTTGTACAGCAGGGGGACCCTTTGATCTCTTTTTTATAAAGCTGCTTTCTAGCAGTTATCCTCTCACTAGAGGCTGGGAACGTTTGTAGCAGCAGATTCAGTAGAACGGCTCCCCTTATTGATCAGTAAATTATCAAGACGCTCCAGAAATCCCGGGCATTGTTAGTGTCCCACCATCCTACCCTTCCAGTAAGAACTGGCGTGGTTGAATTTCCTAATAAGTAATAGAGTATGGATCATGAGGCTTCCTCCAGATGGCATTGTTTTGGTCCCCTTTTTCATCAAGTTGTCTATAACAGATGCCTGCCTCAGTAATAGCTGTATCCCTACCCTTTGTCCTCTCATCCCTACCCATAAGCTCTCAGCTAGCGCATTGCCTGTTCCCAGAGCTCCATGCACTTGAGTCCTTCTTTGCATAGAGTACCACCCCTCCTCCTGACCTTCCCAGCCTATACTTTCTGAGAGCCCGTAGCGATCCATCACAGCATTATCTGTGCAAGCTATCCTACCACGTCTCCCTGCGAGAGGAAAACTGTGCATCTGTGCATGGACTTCAGATTCCTCATGTTTGTTTGCCACGCTATGTGTGCTTGTGTACGTGCATGTCAGATGGTTCCCCTGTCATGCTGCTTTTACAAGGGTTACATCTTCTCAGCCAGAGCCTGCTTCCTGCACAGGTCACCATCAGTCCCAGCCTCTGTGAGGGCCACCAGCTATTCCATGCAGCCCAGCACCAACACAGCAACATCATCCCTTACAAGTTCTATCCTGGATCAAGGTCTCTAGCGTGCCAAGGGCTGTTAATCTAGCAAGTCTTACAGGAAATGCCTATGCCTTGTTGTGCAGCCTCCAGCAATTCCTACGTATGTCATGTATGATCCCCTTTTCCTCTTGCTTCACTAATTACTGGACAAATACTACCTTCATTAGAGTCTTAATTTGGATCAGGAGTCAGCTTCTGAGGTTAATTTATATCATGGACACTCAAGATGCTCCAGTTCACATTGTGGAGTGGTCTCATAGTAAGCAAGCTAGATTAATTTTGGATGAAACTGAACTAGGCTAAATTAGAAGAAAAACAGACTAGGGTTAGTTTTAGTAAATCATCCAGAAGAAAAATGTTCCAATGTAGCAGTACCACCTGGTGATGTAGACATAGGTATAGTGTAAGAAATGGCATCAGAATTGGGTCTAGTGAAAAAAGCCGTATTTCTCCATTGGATATTTCATGTTGAACTTGAGCAGTTGACTCTTTCTTATATTTTAGATATATGCACAGAGAAAACATTATTGTGTTTGTGATTACCATTGAGTATTGAGAAATAGCCTACCAAACCTTCTGTCAGACCTATGGTTCAATGAAATTGTCCTTGACTTGTCATTGTCTCCTTTTGTACTTGCGTAACTGATACTTGCTGTCACTTGCATTTCTGAGGAGCTGGTTCTTCTGGGCACAGGAGCATATTCTAACACCTGCCAAGCAGAGAAACTAAACTGGATCCGTGACAGCCTGTCATCTTTGACAAAGAAAGTGAGCTTAATAAAATCTTTCACTAGTAAAGAAAATTATTAAAGGCAAGGTTCTGGCTTCTGTGCCAAACTTGAAACTATGTGCAATATCGGAAGCCATGTTAATTTATTTTGCAGAGGAGTACTTCTGTAACACAGATTCATATTATCTGTAACACAGCCATGTGTGTTAGATGGCATTCTTTAATACATAACCTAAATGTCAAGTAGTGTAACTTAGGGAGAGTGGAATGTGCCCTTCATTCTAAGACGTTATTTTTCTATCAAAACTATTCAGTGTTAATACACAACATTTTTTCCTTGTGTTTTTAAAGGCCAGTAAGCAATTATATAGGAAGTTGGGGCAGAGAGGCAATAAAGAACAGATGTAGTTGGTAGCTGCTGATATACTAAGATGAAGTATTGCTCTGTATCTATATTGTATTTAAGCTGATCTGCTCTTGACTCATGAGATTAGATCAGATCTGTAGCTTGGTTTCATGGTTAAAGTGATTTGAAATCTTAGGAAGTTTCAGTTCCAGGTGGCTTAAATCACCTAACAGGCTGATAAGTTTCATATCTTTGGTCAAAATTAAATGAGAATTTCAGCAACTGGGACAGGAAGACTTTTGCGCCTTTTCAGTCAAGCACAAACCCATAGGAGGAACCCGAATGGTGAGCAGCTCTGTGAGATTTTTCTCAAAGCTGGTTATTAAAATTCTGGGGAAGCAAGGTAGTGGTATTAGCCTACTTTATTATACTGTTGGGCAGTATGAAAGTGGACTTTGCATCAAAGTTCACATCAGTCACATTCTCTTAGTCATTTCTCCAGCAGTTAGGCTCTCTTTCTGTGTTCTGATGCCTCTGCAGCAGTGTTGAATGGGTTTGTACAACAGAACGAAGCTGGGAACTAGAGCCAGCCCTGGCTGGCTTTGCATTGCAGTGTACACTGAAGCAAAAACTTTGACCCTTTGAAACATTTCAGTCAATATTTTGGTTTGCAGCAGATGAGCCACATGAGTGAGGAGGAAAGGAGTCTTTGGGATTTGTGTTTAATTGAGGGCCTTTGAGAGGCACCACATCAAGCAGTGCAATTAAAGGTCTAATACTAAAGTCAGCAAGCAGAGCCAAGATTTGAACAAAGCTACAGAGTTTGTTTTTATCCAAGATACTTCCACATGATGGAGTAATTTTGCATGAAGGAACACATGATGCTATAGTACTTCAATGAATTATTAATGTCATGTTGCCAGACATGTGTTCAGACTACATTTGTTTTTCAAATTTTTCTCTTTTCATAAAATTCTCTTACCTCCAAATCATAACCATGAGTTTACACCTGACTATAATACACACTCTTTAAAAAATAAACTGTTACTGATAAAGTAAAGATTAAGGGCATTAAAACTTTTAATTAACAAGCCTTTTCATTTTTCATGTTAATTTTGTAATATTTTTGCATAATGTCAGGCTTACTAAAAGCAGGGCAGAGCTATGATAAATTGGGTACTTAAAAGAGGTGTCAGGAAGTGACTTTCTGATTATTTTGTTCCTTTTGGTCATGCCTTTTGTTTTCAAGGTGGTCCTAGATGTTGGATGCGGATCTGGAATTCTTTCATTTTTTGCAGTGCAGGCTGGAGCTAGAAAAGTCTATGCAGTTGAAGCCAGTTCAATGGCAAAACATGCAGAGGTAAGTGTTTTTCACCTGAGCCAAGTGTTAGAAAGCTGTAGAGTGAAAATCTTAAGAGATCTAGAACTGCCTCGAAAAAGCTGAAGGATTCAGTGTGATTTTTCTAATAACTTGTATCTCTGGCTGCCTCCAGTTTTAATGCCACCGATCAGCTCACTTGTGTTTGTAACCATCAAGTCCAGTATCAGAACCCCTCTGCTAGGGCTGTCTATTACCTGGCTGAAGAAGTTATCCTCAGTGCTTTCCAGGAGTCTGTGGGATTGCCTATGGATTGTTGTGCTACTTTTCCAGCAGCTGTTGGGGTGGTTTAAATTCCTCGGCAGGATGAGAGCCTGAGAGCACAATGCCTCTGCTAGTTGGAATAAGAAGGCTTTGTAGCTTTGTATGATCTGGGATATTGATTATTGGGCTTATTGAATAGTCTTGTGACTCTTTTTGTATCTCTGTTTCATTGGATGACAGATCTGCCATCTCTGGATATAAAACTGTGCCTTTCATGAGGAGAGGTGTATGTGGGATATTCCTGCTTACCTATATAATATTACAGAGATCAGGTTTGATTTGATTTTTTGTCAAACAAACTATTATTATTTTACAAAAAACATCTAAGCATTTAATGTTCATGAAAGCTGCATGTAGAAAGGTAAAGGAAAAAATAGCCAGAACACCAATATAGGCACATTTGGTGGCAGACTGATGCAGGTCATTTGAATTGAGTGCCTATGACAGACAGTGAGAAGAAATTTGTGTGAATAAGCACAGGTTTCTGTTCCCTGAGACTCTGCAGCCAAAATATAAGCTAAATTCTTTCCAAAAATGTGATTTCTAGATGTATTAGGGTTCAGAAGGCAAAAAGCATAGGGAACTTTAGCTTTCCCAAGTCATAGCTACACTCTAAAGGAGAGGATTAGTACTGAGAGTGTTTCTTAGAATTTGCTTTGATTGTTTTTGCTGTATCAAAGAGCAGGAAAGCAAATAAACCTTGATGATTTTTTTAATTTCTGTTGCCGGGGTTCAGTATCTTCATGTGGAATCAGGAACAACACTTGCACCAAAATGATGATCAGATTGTTCGATTTATTGCTCTAAATGGGTTACATTTATACAATAACAAGCTCCATTACACGCACCCATCTAACTCCTAATAGGCTGCATTCCCTGTTCATGCGTCCCTTAGATACTTGCTATTGGTTATGCGTATTTACACATTACAAGCTGCTACTTGTAACTCAGCATCCTGCTTTGGTTATATTCTTTCTGTCCGTATATTCTTGCTGTTTTTCCCACATCCTTGGTGTCCGCAGCTATTCCTCTGATATCTACATTCCACTGGTATCTTCATTCCGCTGTGCTCGCTGTGTCCTATTTTCTGTTACAGGCCTCCTAACGCGGCCCAGACTCCTGCAGTTCTGTAATAATAATAAGACTACAGAATAGCAATGAAAAAACTTTTCTATTTAGCTCCATGCCACTATTTCCAGCAAAAGTCAAAATTTTCATAATATAAGCATCTCCACTGCACATGATAGGGAGATTGTAATGTTCTGCTGCCCTCTAGCTATCTATATGTGTTGTCACAGTCTGTGAGGGTCTGAAATCATTTAGAATTCTTGCTTTTGTAGATCCATGCTGCTGCTGAGCTGTCATTTGACAGTTATTTTTAGGTTCAGAATTCACTTGTGAGCAAAATGGTAATTTCATTTCCAAAATGAAATCATATCACATGTCTTCCCACATAGTCTGTGGTCTAAAGAACTTTTAAAACACAATCTGTCAACCTGTCCTTAGAAATTGATACAAACACTTGTCAGTAAGGGAAACAGCAATGTTACTTGCCTAAATTGATAACATGTTAGTGTATGATGTAAAATTTTGTTTTGTTTAGTAGTTTTATTGTCATATTAACATGTAGTTTTTACTGGGGGGTTATGGCTGAAAAATCATTAACTGTATCACTCATTCAAGCTTTAATACAAATCCTTCACAGAGATGTTATATTTATTAGGTTAGCTATAGGCAAAGAAGGTGAAATAATACCACTAGAGAGTGTTGACAGGGTATTTAATGGCTAGCATTTCACTTCATTTGAAGGAAGCCAAATAATTCAAACATTTGATGTAGGACTTTATGAAGTATTCTGGGCTGTACTGTAAGTTGTTCTGGGTTGGGTTTTCTACTAACTGCTTTAGGTTATTCACATTTTAGAGAATTGGCTAATAACAACTTTAATTTGTCTTTCGCTAGTTAGAATGAATCAAAAGTTTCATTGCTGTTACTTAACTCCCAGTATATTTTGAAAAAGGTTTGCTGAAGTAATTAAGCACTTCTGTTGGTGTTACAATTATACCAGTGCAAGTAGATCTGTGATGGAGTGTTTTCTATTACTCAATGGGTTGTGTGTACTTGTTTTTCATGATGTGTCTGGACATCAATACAAATCACCTACTGTGCTGTTGCAAAGGGTGCTTCACTTTACAGAATCTCCCAGCAGACACCTAAGATTAGTATGAAGTAATTGCTTCTTTGTAAGTTTGTGCCAGAAGAACCCAAATTCTACGAATTATTTAAGCATAAGAGGTTTAGATACTTTCCTGTGTGACTGAGTAAGTACAGCTAAATAGGATATGCATCTATGTGTAGATATATAGGGGCTTTGAAAAGGTTGTTCTTTTCCTTAATAACTTAGTGAATTTGAACATAAAATTTATGTTCATTTCTTCAGTGTAGAGTGTGGCCAGTAGATCAAGGGAGGTCATTCTCCCCCTCTGCTCTGCACTGGTGAGGCCACAGCTGGAATACTGTGTTCAGTTCTGGGCTCCCCAGTTCAAGAGAGATGGGGAATTACTGGAGAGAGTCCAGCATAGGGCAACAAAGATGATTAAGGCATTGGAGCACCTCCCTTATGAGGAAAGGCTCAAACAGCTGGTGCTCTTTAGCCTGGAGGAGAGAAGGTTGAGGGGAGACCTTGTCTGTGTTTACAAGTACTTAAAGGGTGGGTTGAAGGAGGATGGAGCTGGACTCTTTTCAGTGCTTTCCAGTGATAGGACGAGGGGCAACGGGCACAAGCTGGAACATAGGAGGTTCCATTCAAATATGAGGAAAAACTTCTTTCCGGTGAGGGTGACAGAGCACTGGGACAGTCTTCCCAGGGAGGGTGTGGAGTCCTCTTCAAGACCCACCTGGATGTAATCCTGAGTAATGTGCTCTGGGTAATCCTGCTTTATCAGGAGAATTGGACTAGATGATCTCTAGAGGTCCCTTCTCATTCTGAATTCTGTGATTCTGTGATTAAACACTTTGCTCTGAGGTTCATTATGAACACAGAATTGGGTAAGTCTCCAGTACCCTGGCTCTAAGTGCTGGCCCATTTGAATGTGTTTATGTGAATGTACCACTACATTTCATTCATGTTTAGATATTACTCAGCACAACCTTTTCAGTTTTTGAGTTTCTTCATCATTTCATGACTATGTAACTCACTCAAGCAAAATATTCTTTTTACAATTTGTAGAATTATGAAGACTCTTTCTTTGTAATCTTCTGTATTGAATTAAAACATCCACCATTTCCTCATAGGTATTTTTTCTTGTAGATATTGATTACAGTTATATCTTACAGGACAACAGTACTTGTACTATCAAGTACTATCATTCCACACAATGTATTTTTTTTAGTTCACTCCAGTGAGCCCCAGTCTTTAGAAATTCTGATGTAGCAAGGAAAAATATGTTACCTTTATATTTTATTCTGATCAACAGACTGAGGTAGTTGGTTTACCTTAACAGGGGACCATTAGTGCTAATGAAAGATCTCTGATATAAATTCTGCTGATCGAAGGAGTCACCACTGTCTGTGTGCTTTTGTTTTTCCTCCAGGTGTTGGTGAGAAACAACAACCTTTCTGACAAGATCACAGTTCTCCCTGGAAAAATTGAGGAGATCTCCTTGCCTGAGAGTGTTGATGTGATAATTTCTGAACCTATGGGTTATATGTTGTTCAATGAACGGATGTTGGAAAGTTACCTCCATTCCAAAAAATGGTTGAAGTCAAATGGTGAGAGCGTCCCCACAACTACCTCCCCTGCATAGTGAAAGGGAGATAAAAAGCTTCCGAAGGAAGGAAAAAAAACCCCACCTTTACTGGTAGTCTAGAACTGTCTTGTTTTATATGTTTGTTCTATCCCTACCGCCAAAATGTAGGGGGCCCAGGTGAATTAATATACTGTGGCAGCCTCCATTGCTATTGTACTGTGCTCTGATTTCTTGGTGTTTCACAGTGGAAATAGCTTTTGGGTATGCTGCTGTTGCACTGCTGGGTTCTGCTTGTGTTTCAGTCTTAACCTGCTGGTGTATACACTGTGATTGCATCTCTGTTGCAATGTATCACAATAGGTGATGGCACGCTAGCTTCAGCTGCCAGACAGTGGAATGTAGATGAGAGCAGAACGGTCCAATAGGACAAGCACTTTTTTCCTGGAAAAAAACTCTTGGGAAAACTGTGAAGTTCAAATTGTTTTGACATCCTCTCATTGGGCTTCTCCCAAATATCTTATTCTAATACTTCGATGTTGCCTTTTAAGTGACGTGTGAGAGATCCACAGCATTCAGTGCTCTGACTTTCATCCCTCCTGTGTTTGGAGGACTTTTGAAGAGAATCTGTAAGTTCCAGGGCCTTATCAAAATATTTTTTGAGACTTAAATCTGAGCATCCAGTTGCTGAATGAAAAACCTTTCTACACAAACTGCTGAAAATGAAGTATCTCTTTAAAATATTTCTTTAGAAGAGACCTTTCTTCAGTAAAATTTCTGCAGCAGGGAAGTTTTTGAAGTTGTGCTGAATCTGTGCATTGATGCAGAGAGGTGGTGGCTTTGCTGTTCAGTTGTTCCAAGCTTGCAAAGCCTTTTTCGGCAATATTTTTCAACTCAGTTACTGATTTTACGTCTCCAGTTTAGATTCTTAGGGTGCAGTTTCAGAGGAGGGCTTCTGAAAACTGATCAGTAGGCAGTTCATTGTCTGTTTCAAATGAGTGAATGCTTTCAAAGATACGTACCTTATTTTCTGATTCTCACTTGTATGGTGGGGATGAATCACTTTATGTGGTCATTATTAAACCTAATAATTGTCTGAGAAGTGAGCCGAAATTAGAATCATAGAATCATAGAATATGTTGGGTAAGAAGGGACCTTTAAAGATCATTTAATCCACCCCCACCTGCAGTAAGAAGAGATATCTTTAACTTATCAGATTGCTTGGAGGTTTATCAAGCCTGATCTTGAATGTCTCCAGGGATGGGGCCTCTCTGGGCAAACTGTTCCTTTGTCTCACCACCCTCATTGTAAAGAACTTCTTCCTAATGTCTAATCTAAACCAAACCTACCCTGCTCTAGTTTAGAGCCATCGTCCCTCGTCCTATTGCTACATGCCCTCTAGTTTAGAACCATTGTCCCTCGTCCTATTGCTACATGCCCTTGCAAACAGTTCATCCCCCAGCTTCCTTGTAAGCCCCCTTCATGTACTAGAAGGCTGCTATCAGGTCTGTCTTCTCTTCTCCAGGCTGAACAACACCAACTCTGTGACATTTTGAGTAAGCTGCTACTGTTTAGTCCCAGTTACGTTTGGAAATATTCTTTCTGAAATTCTCAGCAAACTTGTTAATATTCTCTCCACAGCCAGTTGTGAAAATCATGACTATTTTTTGAGTTGGTGTTCTTTATTTGAATTCCTGTGGACTCTGCCTGCATGATGTACTTACAAAAGGAAAGCTGTTTCCTTTTCCCTGCCCTCCTTTACCTTTCCTCCCCTTCAATTTTGCACTGTTTTATACCAAATTAAAAAAGGGTGAAGAAGTATGCTCAAGTGTAGTTCAAAATGACCAATCTTTATTTCCTGCTTCCATTGACACATGCACAACACAATGGAAGGACTTTCATTTAAGCAGCTAGGCACCCTCCACAGAACATGATAGAAGGTACTTTCTTCTGTTTTCCTGAGCCATTAGAGTGCAAGATCCTAATAAAAATGCAGTCTTGCAAACTAGTATATCAGGATTTCATTCCCTGCTCTATCTCTGATATGCCGCTTCATGCAAATAAAATTCTGTTTCTCAACTTCAGCATCTGTAAAAAAAAGAAAAGAAAAAAGGTGTAATATTCATTTTTGTGTTTCTACAATTTTTTGTATTTAGTCTGGATTGCTATGAGTTTCCTGGACAAAAGTCTGAAGAGTGAAGTGCATGTAACTACTTCACTCATTAACAACAATTCTTCCAAATCTAACTTTGACCAAAACCATACCTAGCAGTTTTAATTCAAGATCAAGCTTGAGCTTTAATGCAAATCCTTCACACAGATGTTATATTTATTAGGTTAGCTGTAAGAAAAAGGTGCTATAATTCCACTAGAGAGTGTTGAGAAGGTATTTAATAGCTAGCATTTTACTTAATTTGAAGGAAACTAAATATTTAAAATATTTTATATAGGACTATATAATGATTAGGACTTAATGAAGTATTCTGGTGTGTTCTATAAGTTGTTCTGGGTTGGGGTTTTTTTATTAACTGCTTTATCTTACTATAATATCCATTATATTAATGAAACTAAATGTTAAGATATTGAAGGTATATGACAATTGCTGCTTCTGAACTGGTTTGGTAGTGAAGATAATCCTGTAGACACACCTGTGGGACAAAAGAATCACAGAACATCCTGAGTTGGAAGGGACTCACGAGAATCATTGAGTCCAACTTCTTACTCCATACAGAGCAACCTTAATATTAAACCATATATTTAAGAGCAAATACTTCTTGAACACTTCCCTTTATACTTTATATTATCTTTTATTTACTAGGAATGATGTTCCCAGCATACAGTGACATTCATTTGGCTCCTTTTTCTGATGAGCAGCTGTACATGGAACACTACTCCAGAGCCAATTTTTGGTAATGATTATTTATGTCATTTTATTTTTACTAAAGATTCAGTAGAGGTTAAAAATTAAATCAGTTCTTTGATTCAGCATAAACTATCTGTCAGCATTGGAAGAGAATGCTTTTATGTTATCCATGATCACTTCTGCCCTGGCCCACAGTCACAGTGTTTATTATGCAAGCCTGAAGAGTCTCTCAGGGAGTGCTAGAGCCTACTGTCCCCCTTTCTGAAAGAGAATTTGGCTCCATGGAACATCCATTGTGAGAAAAAGAGTTGACTGAATCAGATGCTAGTGTTCCCTTTTTAAACTAAATCACGGTATGCTGTGGATGGTGATCATTGTGTTGCCTGAAGCCCCAGGCACATGAGATATATACTTTGGCAGTGTTAATTCCTGTGAAGTGAACAATTTCCAATTTGGCAATTACTTTCTCTCCCCAAGATTTTTCATGCATGTTTAACTAGAACTTGTACTGCTTTTGCCTTGGAGTGCCCCACTGCTGCTATCCACTGTTGAGCTGTTACTGTGCTCTGTATAGGAGGAAGCGTTTACAGCAATATTCTAATGAGGAGAAATTGACATTATTCCAAAAAAAGAGAAGATAACTTCATCTGTATCTAGCTGGCATGATTTGATTCTAGTTATTCTACATGCATACATTTAATAAACTGAACAACCTGTCAACCACTGCAAGGCGCTCAGAGAACTACATAATGGGAAAAAACAGACTTATTAAGTCTGCTTTAGTAACTAATTTCTGTTTGCACCAAGAGTGTTTTTGTCATTGACAGTATTATCACAGACTTTGTAATTATGATAGCAGTCAGGTTGGTATCTAAGTCGCAACATACTGCAGTCTTTCCTCCACCAATCTTTGCAACAGGATGTCCCCCATTTTTGATAGATCTTTATATTACCTACTTATATTCATTCTCATGAAAGATTTTTGATGAGACTATTTCAACCAAATTGAGCACAGAAACGTCACACAATTGTGTGACAACCAATCACCCTTGATTATACCCTTTGTATATCTGGTTCTATTTAATATATTCCTAGGCAAAATAGTTTGTGTGCTTACAATATAGTTTATTGCTGTCTTGAGATACCCCCTGAACAGAGGGCTATAGGATCAGTGCTCCTATCAATCCACATAATTGTAGTTTTGTATGGATATACGCCCAGGACATTGATTGTGCTAGAAGATTAAAGGTTCTTGCGATTACTGAGTGCTCTGAAGACCAACAAATTAATGCTTCTAAGGTCTTCAGTGGGATCAAAATGTTCTGAGTGAGAGTGCAGCAGTTCTGCTTCTGCACCACTCCATGACATTGATGTTCTTCTTATTAAAAAGTCTGCATATCCTCATAGACCCAGAGTTATAAAAGTCCTTTTTTCAGACAGAGCACTTTCTCAGAGCTTTCTTGGACATTTGAAGTAAGCAGTCAGGAACGAGTTGGTGACAACCTGTGATTTGCTTAGCTTCAAATTTCAGGCCTCAAGAAACAGTTTTCATTCATTGTCCAGCTTTGCTACTCAAAATGGAAGATGTGGTTTGTGTGTAATAAATCCTTTGCTATTTACCTAAATCTATATCCTGTGTCTTAGAGATTGGATATTGTTTTAGATCCCGTTGGATGGTAGTACTTGAGTAAAAGACAGAAATAAATATCTCAATTTGCAATTTGGGCTTTCATCTGGTAAAGGCACAAAAGCTTGTGCAAAAAAATAGTGCAATGTGTTCTAATATTAGATACATTAGATGCAGCTGTTATTGTAGCCTGTTTACTGTACAATGGAAAAACTACCTGTTTCACATACACTTAGAATTATTGTCTTGGATCTATTCAGTTATAATAATTATAAGATTATATCAGTATGTTTTGTTTCTCTTCAGGCCTATAGAAGAGAAGGCTTACTGTCCAAGAAGGCTTACTGTTGTGCTTCAGAGTTGCATATTAATTTGTGTTTACTTGTAATCATTCCTTAAAGTGTGCCAATATATAGTCTACCATAGAAGGGTAGACCTCTGTCTCTGTTGCTGAAAACCTTGTGAAGATAGAAAGATGCAAAGCATAAATACACAGCAAGCAGTCAAAAATAGTGTGCGTTTTTTCTGTGTTTTCTCATCAGTGATAAATAATAAACTCAACTACACAGTACAGGAAACATATGGTAAAGGGTCAAAGATCACTTGCTGTTACTGGTGGCATCTGATTTCCTCTCTTGTGCTTATTTGATTTTTTTTCCTTAAAGACATCTTCTCAGATATCTTTAAGGCATACAGTCATCTGGGCATTTTCCCTTTACGCATTTAGCACAGAACTAGTGATGGAATATTTATGAGGTGTATGATGTTGTAACAATGAGGACAAACATTTGAAGTTTCCCTTTTTAAGTGCTTCTGAAGACCTGGAAAGCTTGACCATGGTTTTGCATCTAGATGGCAGTTCCATCACGAGGAGCTGACCGGTTTCCTCTTTCTACCCGCTTTGTGTTTATGTTATCTGGAAGTAAAGATAGTTAAAAAATGTTTCATTGATGTGATAAGACGGTTATACGCAGGAGGAAGATTACTGCAAGCATGTATATTTTAATTTCAAATTTCATACTGGAGATAGTCTGAATAAACATTAAATGCAAATTTGCATAAATTGCTATAATAAAAATGTTCATATTTTTTCTGTGTTTAGTTGATACAGGATGACCTTTATTTTCCTATTTGTCAAGAAAAAGGAATAAACCTGTAATACAGGTGTTCTTGTCACTACTTTGTTTTATACAAGGTCCACCCCTTATTCTGGAATAGCTCAAGATTACAAACGTAGCTTAAGAGTGCCTATGTTCTGCTTGCTGTGTGTATTCTTTTGGACGCATAGTGCGAAAAGTCTCCGTTATGTCCATTTGAGGGGATCATGTCACCCCAGAGCTGTAAGAAAAGGTAAATTAAGCTAAGGAGGGTTGCAGTTTGGCCTCTTAGCAGTGGGAGAAAGGGAAAGAAGAGCCGCATTTCACCTGCTATTTACAGTTATTGTGCCTGGGTCTGACTGGAACCCAGAAAAAAAGGCATTTTCCCCCTTGCCATTTTCTGTTACTGTTTCTAGGTACCAAGAATGTTTTTATGGGGTCAACCTGTCCAGTCTGCGGGGTGCAGCTGTGGACGAGTATTTCCGACAACCTATTGTGGTAGGTTTGTATGTCTGGGGGTTATTTTTTGTGGTTTTACCCCTCCCTATCTCATCCCCTCCAGAAAATCGTAGAGGTACAGTAGACTCCTTGTTTAACAGAGCTCTTCATTTAAGAGAGCCAGGAAATAACTGCAAGTATGAACAGAGGTTACTCTGAGCTGCCGAAGGTTAACTACTTTATGTAATATTTGCTATGAATAACAGATGTCTAGAGATATGCACACATTAGGAAGCCACAGCATGGGAACAACTGTCTTCCCAACATGCGACTGTCTTCCTTCGTCTCTTAAGAAAAAATCACTTGATCTTGTCCCCTTACTCTGTAGACAGAGTTTAGTTCTTAGATGGGTTCACTGAGGGGATGTGATACAAGCCTTTAAGTTAAAAATTTGCTTTACGTTTGAAATAGCTTATGACTGCTCACAAGTGTTTAGTGATTAGTGATTAGTGCAGTGATTAGGCTTAGTGCATGTGATCAAAAAAAAAAAAAATTAAGGGAAAAGTTTTCATTTGCAGGCTGACTACTCCTAACTTTTTTTCTAGACAGCAATCTGTAATAAGTAATTTTGCTTTCTATACTTAATTTAATTTTCAGGTATTTCCATACTGTCTTAGTTCAGTTTACCCAACTGTGCAACGCAATAGAGCACGTTAAATCAAAATGTGTGTGGTTTAAAAAAAAAAAAACAACCCCAAATAAACAAGCCAAATACACCCAA
>VXBJ01000367.1:109741-136438 GCA_013400055.1 Nycticryphes semicollaris
TTACGAGTCATCAGTTTCTGGACAAATCTTCTTTCTAGGTTGAATAACATAGTTTTTGATAGGTATGTAAGCTATCAAACATTAAATCCTCATAATATTGAGAATCTAACAATATTCTAAGGGGCGCTAAGAAAATGAAATAATTAAAATAAATTTATTGGGGTGAAGGTTGATTTTTGTCTTATTCCCCATTTTTCCTAAGATAAAACAGGTTTATACATTGACAAGACAGAATGATAACAATTGCAACTCCTTTTTTATTTATTTTTCACCCCCATAGGATACTTTTGATATGAGAATTCTGATGGCACAGGCAGTGAAGTACACCGTCAACTTCATAGAAGCTGCTGAGGAAGATTTGCATAGGTCAGCAGACACCAGCAACCTACTCTTCATCTTTCATTTTTGCAACTGGTTATTGATCGATAGTGCTCAGAGGCAGAGGGAGCTTTGATGGTGGACATGGAGGAGGGAAGGTGTTGGAACAGAATGATTAGAACTCCATTCCTAATGTACCGGAACGTTCATCTGCATGATGCTATATAAAGTTCTGAGCCCCTTACCACAAAAAAAAAAGACATTGAGGTGCTGGAGCAGGTCCAGAGAAGGGCAACGAAGCTGGTGAGGGGTCTGGAGAGTAAGCCTTGTGAGGAGAGGCTGAGGGGAGCTGGTGTTGTTCAGCCTAGAGAAGAGGAGGCTGAGGGGAGACCTTACTGCTCCCTCCAACTACCTGAACGGAGGTTGTAGAGAGGTGGGGGTCGGTCTCTTCTCCCAAGAGTCACAGGGTATAGGACAAGAGGAAATGGTCTCAAGTTGCACCAGGGGGAGGTTCAGATTGAATACCAGGAAAAATGTTTACACTGAAATGGTTATCAAGCACTGGAATGAGCTGCCCATGGAAGTGGTTGAGGCACCATCCCATATTTAAAAGATGGGTTCACGTAGTGCTTTAATGACATGGTTTAGTGATGGGTTGCTGTCTTTTATCAGAGTTAGGTTGATGGTTGGAATAAATGATCTAAGATCCCTTCCAACCTAGATAATTCTATGATTTGCCTAGCATTAGCAGAGAAGCCTATTTGTGAGTCTGTGAAACACCAGAGACCAGTTCACAAGATTTTCCTACTGAAAAGGATAAAAAAGGTTCTGGAGGACAGTGTTATATCTTGGGACACATTTAATTCTAGTTACAAGGCAATTTTTGTTTTTCTGTTCAGGCATCCTAAAACACCTTGTCAAATCCCATCACAAGCTGTCTTGCTGAACTCTTGCTTATCTATTTTTTTAAACATTTTCCAGCCTAATAGGAATCAGCTGTACCACTTCACTTCCCTCCAGAAGTACTTCAAATCTTCAGTTGGAAAGTCTTATATATAAAATAACCTGCATCCCTTATGTCCTAGAATGACAGTAGGAAGCCTCGTTCCCAGTACATCTGTGAAATAAAATGTACCATATATGAGAACTTGAGCGAGTACTTCAAGTCCTTGCAAGACACTGTCATAAGAGGAGAACATCACAGACTGACTTTGAAGCTCTGAACCCTTGTTTCAACATGACTCACAACTAATTGTATAAATGAGATGGTCTAGTGAGAGAGGGGAATTGCTGTAAGAGGGGGGAAGCATGTGTAGAATTGCTTTCCAGTTTCAGGTGGTGAGGGCTGACTTCTTGTAGCGGTTCTCAGAAGTAACACGTTCATATCCAAATGCTAGCTTTATGATATGTTTCTGCCAGACTGGGTGAGCTTTAGATTCAGCTACACAGCCTGTAATAGTTCTTTTGAAAGGGAACATATTCGAGCTCATGCTCAAGCAGGTCAATTTTTCCTTCTTCCAGTAGTAGTTCTATCTGTCAAATTTGTAGTGGAACATTTTCTTTTTAAAAGTAGTATTTATACCAAACCCAAGCCCTTCAATAGCAATGGAAAATTTTCCACTGGAAACACTGAACGTCTGTATTTATAATAGTCTGCGATATTGTCGCTAATGATGCAGTACCACTTGTGTAGTGGCGTATTTGATTCTACTGTCAAATAAGGCACACAAAAAACTAACACTTAGATCCATGCCATTGGTTAATTCTATTGGCATAGAAAAAAAAAAAAAAAGCATATACTTTTAAATATATGGCAGATTGTGAAATAAACTGATGAATAAGAATGATAATTCATAAATTAGAACAAGGTAGGTTTCTGGTGGAATTTCCAGTTGTTTTTGGAAATTATTTTGGCACCATTTCTTTTTTTTTTCCTGCAGAGTGGAAATCCCTTTTGTTTTCCAAATGATGCAGTCTGGAGTAATCCATGGCCTGGCCTTCTGGTTTGATGTGGCATTTGCAGGATCACTGTAGGTACTTTTTCCTTCTTCCTATGAAATAGGAACTACAGGGGAAAAAATCATGTCATTAATACAAAGTGTGCCAGAATTAGACCTTTATCTGGTGCTGACCTAGTCTGTAATGTAATTCCTTCATGTTAAAGAAATAATGCCTTCCAGAGGCAAGAAGTATGATAACTTAGTGCTTGTGATGTGACTAGATGGTAGTTATTTTGCTTCCTACTGATTCGTGTGCACATTATCCAGAGTAGACCACATCCAAGAATTATTGAGGGTCAGAATGCACTGTTCCCCACAATGCTCATTTGTTTTGCATTACTAGAGACCTCTCTGGTTTACATTTTAAGTAAAGCAGCAGCATTAGAACATAAGCTGAATTTTCCCAATTGGGCTGGTCTTGTTTGTGGGCAAAAAAAACAAGAGAGCAGGTTCCAAGTTCCAGCTAACAAAATGGAAATGGAGAAAATTTCACCAGGCTTTGGAAAATTTTTCACTGCAGCACCAGGCATTTATTTCAAAATGGGGACAGTCGTCTGGTATAGTAAATAGGTGAAAATTAGGCGAATTTGCTCAGGTAGTCAAAACATAGATTTAATCTATCAGTACTTAGCTCTTAGATAGGATTTGTTGATTTCCCAGTTAAATTGATCTAGTTTTAGATTAGGTGATTTTTTCAATAAATTGTAAAATAGACTTCTATTTATTTGTTTTATTAGCTTTTGAAATTAGGATTGTCTATTCAGTATATATCCATTAAAAGAAAATGGACATATGTGCATTTCCATTTAACAGCTGATAGTATATTTTTTTTCTTAGAAAAAGGAAACAGAAACTCCATATCAGTTAAAACAGTACAGAAAAATTCAAACTTGCAGGAACTGGCTAAAATTCTCTGCTGAGAAGGCCTCTATTTTGGAGTGGACAATTGCAGAATCAGCAACTCTTTCATGGTTCTACAACTCCCGAAGTTCTTTGTCTTAGAACTTGAAATCTCAGTGGATTGGGCTCATGTTATTACCTTTGTCGTCCCTTTCTTGGCACCAACAGACCCTTTCAATATATTACTGAAATATTTCTTGCAACTGAAAAATAGGTATAGAACTGCCTTGGGGAGTGCTGTTCAAGGTTGAAACTACCATAGTGAAGAATCACATTGCCACATTCAGGACAACTCGTCATTTCTTGTAATCTGTTGACATTGTCTGAGTGGTAAAAGGAGAGGGAAATCTGTACTCTCCATCCTGTCAGTGTGGAAAGAAGAGAAAACAGGAGTCTGAAGGGTCTGTTTTTTGAATCTCCATAATTGGCTTACACACAGAGATCTGGTGGTGACAGGCACAGTATAGATAAAGGAAGAAAACGAGGCATAACTTCTTGATGTCCCAACACAGGGCAAAATCACTCTGGTAGTTTACTTGAAGGCAGTTTAAAGTTCATTATAAACAGTTGAGGCCTCACACACGTAAAGGTCTAACAAAACTATTTCCGAAAGAAGACAGGAGAGAAAATCTTGATAGTTTTTCTCATTTGTTTTAGGGTAACTGTTTGGTTGTCCACTGCACCGACAGAACCTCTGACTCACTGGTATCAAGTACGCTGCCTTCTTCAGACACCCCTCTTTGCTAAAGAAGGGGAAACTCTCTCAGGGAAAGTCCTATTTGTTGCCAATAAGCGGTAAGTAGAGAAGCTTCCCAAGCAGATTGCGTAGTTTGGTTCTTTTTAGAGGTACCCAGAAATCACTGGTTAATTCTGGCTACCCTTTTACTCACATTTGTTATTTGTGGTACTATCACCAATGTATATGGTATCACTGATGCAGTTATGTAGTCTCACAAGGTCAACATAGTGAGAATCTGCTCACCTAAAGGTCTCCATGTTCCATTCCAGTTACCTGTGATGTTCCTTCTCACATGCCTTCTCCTTGATTGCCTGTCACATCCTGCCTTCCCTCAACCTAGTGCTACTTGCAGCTTTTGTCAGTTTTCCACTCTGCTGTCTTTCACACACAGCAGTTTTCTCAGGTCACGGCCAGTCATTTTCCACACCTTGTTCTGGTAGCATAACCTTTGGCCGTGTCTTCGTCTGCAGCCTTGTTGTTTGCCTGAAGACCTAATATTCCTTGTCTTTCAGCAGGTCCTGTGCAGACACAAGGACAAGCAGGGTTCATCCCAAGTCCATTACATTTTTAATTCTGGAAAAAAAATCCATAAGGACATGTTTCTCTGTTTAAGAACAGTGCTGTTCATGTGTTATTTGTCCTTCCTCTGAGGCTAGTGATGATGGGTGCTTTTGGAGGGGCATGTTTCCTCAGACTTCTCTGCTGTTCCTGCTGTCAGTCCAATGCTTGGTAACACCACTGCTATGGTTGCAGTGTTGTTTACTTATGTGTATGTGTAGTTTTAACAGAAAACAAAGCCTCCTTGGTAAAGGAAGATGAATTTTTATTAATTTTCTTTTAGTGGGGGGAGACACACTGACGAGTCAGGTGATTCCAATGACATCAAAGCTGTCCGTAATACTTCCAGGACTCTTTAATCACATCAGCAATCAATACTTGATTTGGAACTTGTCGAATTTCTGCTTAGAAACTCCTCATGGAGAAAATAATAACAAATCTTGGTATGTCACTTTCAAAAGTAAAATATATTCATATTTTAATATAGAAAGGAAACACAAAGTGTTCACACAGCCACTACTGTAAATGTCAATACATATGGCTTATCTACAAGGGAGTGTGACTCAGAGATGCCTGAACTGGTGACCTCGCCAGACTGAGAATGAGAAAGACTAACTGCGTGTTGGCATGGGGCTAACAAGTCTTGCCACAAAGCTGACCTGCTTTTGGGATTAACGTGGCAGCTCTGTGTAACCCTGACATTGCTGTCTATGCAGAATTTGGTATGCCCTTGGCTGGTCCTCTTTACTTCTCTGTGTAAGCTCAGTTCTTGCAAAAAGTCCTGTGAAATAAAGCCTTCCTGGTGAAATCCAGGATTATAACAAGAGTGAACCTAATGCTGTTTGGCCAGTTAGATATTTTTGATCATGAAATAATCCTCTGATTGTACTTGCTCATGCTGAAATTTTTAGTATTTCTGATGGGGCGGGGGACCGGGGGAAGACAATGGGAAACACCTTTGACTATTGAATACTGTCTGTGCAAAATTATGTTTTCCAGATGCAAACTGTAAAAATCACTTAAGTGTCTTGTAGATTTTACTTCTTTAGAGATGATTAACTAATCATGCCCTTGCACTGATACTACTGCAAATAAATTTCCATTGCTTGTAATACTAAGTGGTTATTATTCAAAAAGTAACTACGCTGGTATTTTTTTCACTCAAGCTATTACAGGTGTTTTAGTTCCATTACCTCTTTTTTATACTTCTCTTTCTGATGCAGGCAAAGTTATGACATTCAGATTGTGGCTATGGTGGACCAGACAGGATTTACGTCTGGTAACATTCTTGATTTAAAGAATCCATTTTTTAGGTAAGAAATGGTTTTGACTAAAACATACCATTATAGTATGGTCTCATCTTGTATGACAGGACGCAAACCACACCTATTGGGGAAGAAGAAGTTTCTGACCTCTTACAGTTTATTATAGTCCTACAAGTATGAGGATACCATTGTGTTGCATTAGGAGTAATTACTGACATAAGAATACTTCCATATTCTACCTAGGCTGTGTGACAAAGCAAAAGAAAAAAGCAATGATTTAGTGCTGTGACAAAACAGTAGGCATTTAATTATTTGAACTAATGTATACTTAGAATCTTTTCCTGTTTCCTCTTGTGATGTGCATCATCTTGAGAAATTAACAATATGCCAAGATGTCCCTCTGCTAAGTATATAAATTGACAACTGACATGAAGGACCTGTCCTCTCTGTGTTAAACATGAGGGGAAGAAAAAAAACCCTACCTCCCTACCTGCTGTAATCCTTCCCAGCCCAGCAGGGACTTTCATTAGGCATTGCTACAGCACCATATTTTGGGAAAAGCTGTCATTTACAGATCAAAATAAGCAGGAGGAAGGAGCCATGAATTCTTCCAAAAGAAAAAAAGATTTTTGAGAAAAACAGTCTGGCTGTGTTCTGTTCTCATTCTTATGCTGTATTTGGCATAAAAATCAGCAAATACAGCTGGTGGAATTTATTTTTTCCAGAGCCACACATGGAAAATGCATCCCTCTTTCAGTGTTTTCCATTTTCTACTTTTTGACTCAGACCTACATGACAATTCCACAGTAATCCTATAAAATAAAATAATTGCATCTGATGAAAGTTAGTTAATTTTTATCTGTACATCAAATGTGTGGCACATTTTGCATTTAGGGTGGGGCCCTTTTGATTAGATTTCTAAAAATGCCATTGTAATAAAGACTGTGGAAGACTTGCAATGACTATAAATAAAATCATGCACTGGAAAAGATTAATTTTCTCAGATTTGACCTGCCACATGGACAGAGTCTAGCTTGCTCATGTTTTTGGTTTGGCTAATACTGCTTTTAAATCTAAAAGCTTTTTGTGAAGATGATTATGAGTAAGGTTTACTGGTCTTCTAAAATCGCCATGCTTCGCACCCATTGTGTGTGAGTGACTTTTCAAAGATGATACAATCTACTCATTTAGGAGCAAAAGAAGCTTTTGTTAGAGGTTTTAACTTACAGGAAATGTAGAAATCACTTTCAGAATGGTATCCTCATGTAAAAGAAAGCAGAGGGGAAAATGTTCCAGTTGTGTGTTACATATAGAAGTACTTTAAGTTATATGGAGCAGTATTCTAGTTTGAAAATTGAATGTAAAAATGCCACTGTGTGATTTCATGGTTGCTAGCTAATTAACCATACCAAGCTCAATAACTTAGACTGCTCTTCTTTCATACATTTATTCTTAGAGCACTTGGTTGTGAAATCCTGCCACAACTCGCTAACCTTATTTAACAGGATTGCCTTGTAACGCTCCACTCTGTTAGTTTTTTCTTTATATTTATTGATCCTTTTCCATTCTGCCCCTGCTCTCCCATAGCAATTACCAGAGCTCTGAAAGAGTTAAAATAACAAAGACAAAGAAGCCAGGCCAGGCTGAATGGGGCTTTGAGCAACCTGGTCTGGTGGGAGGTGTCCCAGCCCATGGCAGGGGAGTTGTTACTCGATGATCTTTAGGGTCCCTTCCAACATATAATCCAGGTTTTAAACTAGCAGATGCAAATTACTGTGCATGGTGGGACCTTACACCAACACATACAGACTAGCTTTCTTCACTTCGCAGCTTCACAGTGTCCCCAATACAAATATTTATCTCTGTACCACAGGGATGGATAGTAGTGAAAAGGCAATTGTGGGCATTTTTTTCTTATTTTAAACAACTCCATAATAATTCTATAGCATTAGGTAAAAACAAAAGACTGGATCGGGAAGCTTCTGATTTCTGTGAAGGCAATAGCCTGAGCTGCTCTACATGAGAGCAAAGAAAGCCTCTGCCTTTGTAAAATAACCTACAGTGCATTTGGTGGCATTTTACACTTGCTTGCACAGCTGTAAATCCAGATGAAAACACTTAAAAAATTAAATTTGAAATCACACTGCAGTAACAGCATAGGGAGACTGATTTCCTAGCTTGACTCCAGTGAGGCTTACCTGTCATATATCGGGTGTTGTGCTTACAGTACTTTCAATTTCATAGTTCTTACTAAATAACAAAAAGCTTGAAAAAGGTTTTACTCCAGAGTAAAAGAAAAGCTGTGTTACAACTTATTAAGTTTGTTTAGTTCAGCTAGTGCTGTAAGCCAGCAAAGAATTATGTATTTTAACTATTTTTTCTTTCATCCATTTTTAGGTATGCCTAGAATGTGTTGCAATATGGCAACTGACAAGAGAAGTCAGATTCTAACCAAGCTGAGTGACCAGTTCTTAGTAGTCCTGCTGGTGCTTGTGTAAAATCAATTTGTAACTGTATGTATCTGTAATTGTGTGAAGTCACATGAGAAGGGGATATTTGTAGTTCCATCCTTTTTTTTTTTTTTTTAAATTGGAATTTAGCCTGCACTCACGTTTACAGAAATGAATTTGCAGCAGATTCCGTTTTATTCCAGAAAGTTCATTTGGTATAGAACAGTAACTTTTTTTGCAGTATTTGTTTTTATTTCTGTTTTACAGTGAGATCACGCTGCTTCACTGGTCTTGTTTTTAATATTCTTACCAATGTTCTAAGTTCTTGAACCAAACCTACCTCATGTTTATATATGTAATATATCAGAAGATCTTTGAGCAATATGTGGTATCCATGCTTTAAACATTCAGCACTTCAATGTTTGGTGTTAATTGTCTAGTTTACTGGGGCAGTGTGTTAAATACTCCAATTTTCTCTCAATTGACTCATTAATTTGGTTCATTTTGAGACATGAACCTAAAGTAATCTTGCATAAACTTTGTAAATGTTCTCAGATTTCTCTGTGCCTATAGAAGCGTAACGTGACATTTTTAACATTAACATTTGTAAATTACTCTTAGCATAGTGTGACATAAAACTGTATGGTAAGATGTGTGACTTTCACTTTTTCTGTAGCTCTGTAATAAGTACTGGCAGTCCAAGCCTTTATAAAGATGCATTTTTGGCTTCTGTGCCTAGCAAATGAGGAGGACTATAGAGTTACGGTACAGATTTTAATGAGATCCCTCTCCAGACAATGTTGTCCATAAAGAGCACATCTGACTTTTATACAATGTGTTTCTGTGGTTCAAAGTATATGCCTTAGGCTGAATTAAAGAGCTGGGGTCAAATCAGAAACGTAGACATCATTTTCCTACCAAAACCATAACTGCAATGATACCTCTAGCAAGATATAATTACCTGTTCTCCTTCCACACACTGCTGGAAGGCTGGTTTCAATGAAAAACCCCAGGACTGACCCTTCTCTCAGGAAGTTACTTGCCGCGTTTGAACAAAAGACCCGCTGAGGACGCCCGCTGGGAGTAATTAGGTAATTAAGTTGTACTTTGGGAGGCTTCTCTCCAAGTCAACAACCAGTCTGCAGCTGTTTAAAGATCGTTTATGGGATAATGGAGAGTAGTACCTAAAGTTGTGAAAGCTGTAGAAGTAACATGAACTTCATGCCGAGGCCACGAAACAATTGAACTTCAGTGTCAGAAAACGATTGCCTTGTTATTTCCAGTAGCATTTCATACAGCAAATGACAAACTTCTCGTATGAAAATGTAGTTTGCACAATAAAAGATTGGGATTTTTTACACAAATATACAATATATATTAAAACAATAGTAGTTAGTATGGGTCGCTGCCTCAGAATGGTAACAGGACATACCATGCTAACCTGTACAAGCAGTGTAATGAGATTTCTGATGCAAGTTCTGATGGTTGGGTATCCATCATTCTTAAATTTAGTCTCTACAGTGGTTGGTGGTTTTTACGATGATATGAGAGAAGCAAAGAAATCCAGGAATGTTCAAATCCAAATACCAGGCAGCTGTAGTTCAAAGCTTTCTAGAGTTTGGCAGGTTTTCCTCAGTAATTATGAAAAGAGTATATAAAATTTGACTTCCAGATTTGTAATGTTTCCCATTGGTCTGCATGTCTGCCTGGATTTCACGCAGTGGTTAGAGATATTGTTTAGTGATGGTTTTTGTCAGTATTGGGTTGATGGTTGGACCAGATGATCTGAAATGTCCCTTCTTACCTAGGCAATTCTATGAGGCTAATTTCATTGCCAAACCTCTTCTAAAAAAGTATCTGTGTAACAAAGACTTCTACTTTCTATAGGGAAAAACCTTACATTGTGAATTTCACAAGCAACTTCAATTCTTTTTAAGGAAGAAAGTAAATAAAAGGGAGGAAAAACAACAGCAGCAGACAGCAGTGTCAAGCTGTGTATCTTTATTTAATTCCAGAACAACAGGTGTATTTATCTAATAACTGCACCTTCAATATGTTTAGAAAAGACTGTTGCCTTACATGTACATGTACTTGCCTAACAAGTACAAAGAACATTTCACAGTACTTGCTACTCTGAAGTGATCTGGATGATCCAGGACTGGTATTTGTATTTCTCTCTACTTCAGGAATTCACTTTATCCTAGATTCTATTGCTGAAACCAAAGAGAAGTTTGACATCGGCTACTGTACCATTTGCAGTCTGAAATACCATCCTGTGACTGTCTCATTTCCTTATCATTTAAGATTTCCCCTTTCCTGCTTTGTAGCATTGGTGATTTTGAAGTACACAGGAGCCTGCTTCAAAGAACTACAATGTACTGTTTTCACCTTAGAGGACTTTCTGGGTATAAATATGAGAATATATTTGTAAAGTATTTTTGAAACAACATGTCAATTAAAACATTTTATTGATACAAATGCTGCTGCTTTGATATTTTACAAAGACAACAGGGCAACATTAGTAAATACTAGAGAATGTAGAGATACTAAAGCAGAACTGTGGGGATGCTGGACCAAACATGATGTAGTTTTACAATGTAAGAGTCTTTTAACAGATTTGACCACATCATGAAAGGTAGCATTTACTTATTTATAGTTAAAGAGGCTACATTAATCCTGTTGAAAAATGGCACATTGACTTGTACCCCACAGTCTCCAAAAACATAATGGGAAAGAATATTGAATATCATATTAAGGAGCAATACATTTTCTTTCTTTGTTGGGTACGTGGTCATCTAGAAGGTTTATCTTCAAGAAATTAGAGCAGCTAGAAATGCTTTTAGCAGCTTATTTTTCAGTGATTTCAACAATTTTATATGGTTACTTTCTTGTACCCAGAGAGATGCATTTAAAGTTCTGTAGACAGTGATATATACATAGAGATTCACGATAAATTGCATTTTCAGTAGTACTGACTTTCATTTTGAATGTCTAGCTATGTGAGTTCTCCCATCTGAACTGATGATTAGAATACTCAGTTCTTTGGAATAGTATAGGAACTCATTGTGGTTACTATTATTCTGGTGGTTGCTAAGAGAAGTAGTGATTTACTGCATATTGTGTGCACTAGACCCACAGAATCTTCGTGATAGCACTATTTATAATATTTATGACAACTATGACATCCAAAAGCAATCTTAATGCATCTGGATCTAAGTGCAGTGAAACACAATGAAATTGGTGCTAATTTGCTTAGCTAAGTTTCTACAGTTTGTGCTTTTTTTCCTCAAGAGGTAACAAAGGCAGAAAAAAGAGGGGGAGGGGGGAAAGGAAGAAAAGCATAGAACTGTTCAGTTTCAGCTCACCAGGTTTGACCTGAGCCGATTTTACTGATATTCAGAGGCACATATTTACAGAAGAGAAAGAAACTAATATAAAGTGAAGAAAACCAAAGACAAAAGAGTGGGAAGTATAAAAATGTCTTTCTCGAGGTGGCTGCCCCTCACTATATTGGCCAGTGGTCAGGCATGTCATCTGGCAACACTGAACTGGGACTTCAGCCTAACTGGCAGCACTGGACTGAGAATTCAGCCTGATTTTGCTGGAACTTCAGCCTAATTTACTGGAGGGTTTAGATGTCCCTTAGCTAACTGGTCAGTCAGCAGTCACATATCCAGTGGACTATGATTCAAAACTAATCATGCAGAACAGGAGAAGGAAGAATTCCGGGCATGGATATAAATTAAGGGTGGATCTGCTGGAAAGCACTTCTGAGGAGAAGGGTCTTGGTAGAGAGTAAACTATCCATCAGCCAGCAATGTGTCCTTGTCACTAAGGCGGCCAATGGAATCCCCGGCTGCAGAGGGAAGAGTGTGGCCAGTAGGTTGAGGGAGGTCATTCTCCCCCTCTGCTCTGCACTGGTGAGACCACAACTGGAAAAGTGCATCCAGTTCTGGGCTCCCCAGTTCAAGAGAGACAGGGAACTGCTGAAGAGAGTCCAGTGTAGGGTAACAAATATGATTAAGGGATTGGAGCATCTCCCTTATGANATTACTCTGACAATTACTGATATTGCTCAATAGCACTGGAACTTACAATAATAAAGCTTATATTTAATGGCCTCTGATCAACAGCCAGTGTCCAGTTTTCACTTCAAATCACTGCCTTTCATTTGAATTTGGTCTACAATGAACATTTTTGAGTATCTGTGAAGAAAACCCAAGCGACTTTTAACAGTTCAGTCACTAACACTTCTTCAGTGGTGGAAGGGGAAGCAGAAAATTGTTTCTAGTTCTATGGGTGGTTTTCTATGCTGTGGTCCCACAGCTAACATGACAGAGATCCCCAAACACACATTAACTCAGTGACACTCATAATAATCAGTAATAAAAAGGGATGGTACGACAGACTATGACATGGATACCGAAAGCAGGAACATGGATCCTAGAACTCAGGTGGAATTTCTAAATATGAAGTGAATAGTGCCTTCCCAAGATCTGCTAAGAACACAGGGGTTGGTCTGCCAAACCTCTAGATCAAAGAACACTCATGATCTTTAGATGGAAAACAATACAAGAGGAAAAGGCCAGTATTCAGTCACAATATTGAACTATACTGCCAGATTTCACAGGATCTCAGAAATTTTCCTGCAATACTGATGCCAGGACATGCATCAGAACATAAAGCGTTTTTTGCCACACTCCATCGGACATTGAAATAGTGAGCTGAGACATAACAACAAATGACTCTGCAGCTAAGTGTTTTGAGCTAACTTTGGAGAAAGGGAAATATAAATCAGTTGTCATGTGGATGAAACTCTTAGTAAGTATATTTAATTAGAAACAACAGCAAATGAGCCGTATCAAGATGTATAGGAGGCCTGGTCTGTATTTTTCTAAATAGGTAGCTAAATTACCTTCACTCTGTCACTTCTACGAGGTCTCCTGGTAGACTGTGATGGTTCAGTGAAATGTGCTTCTTGCTTTCAAATTCTTACTGCTCATTTTTGCTGTCCAAAGAGCATGATCCTTCTTTTTGTTTAAAAAACCTGTCATAGAACCAAATTTTGAAGGGTATCCAAAAACATGCTTGGGATACCAAATTGGAAACCTTATGCTGAAGGAGTATGACACATTTTTAGAAAAATCTGAATGTAAATCTGGATCTTCATATGAGGCTTTCACTTAAGAGACAGACTGGTAATAGTGAATTTCAACTTTACATATGTGATTCAGAAATTATAAATTCAGTTTTCTGAACTTGTATCTTCTGGTTTCTTCAGTAATTCTTACCTCCATGGAATCAGAACAGTGTCCACTAGACAGATAGAACAGACATAAAAAATAGATATTAAAATATCTGTGCTGATACATGACTGAGCACAACTGGGAATATCCTGGAAATGTGACTACATCAAGAACTATCTTCTACAACCGCAGCCTGTTTTAAGGTACTTGAAAATCTTTAAGGAACCTTTAATTATTTACGAAAGTTAGATGCTTGAACCTGTAATCTGACTGACTTGAAATCTCTGGCTGACATTCAAGTTTCATTGGTTTATTCCCTGGGCGATGTTTGTATAACAGAAACCAAGCTGAAAATAGCAATTATATTTCCTAATGTCTTAATTGACCGTGGTCTTAATTCTTGAAAATTCTTGAAAAGAAACCACCAAAAAAAGGGAAAATATAATTAGTGTGGAGACTGGACTTATACCAAGCATCTACAGAGGTTGTTCCAAACACTGAAATAAAGCATTTGAGCTGTGGGAGCATGCAAACTTGTGATATTATGCCCCTTGACTTAAGTCAAGCTTCAAAATACGCTTACCCCTCTCCTCTTTAAAACATTCAATTTTCACATAATTGTGACACGTACAATGGTAACATTTCAAGCAGTGGGAAAACTAAGTATCATAATCCTGCCTATGCCTGTCCTGTTTTTGCAAGTCATTGCCAAGTGCTTCCCTGCGGACAAATAAAATAAAAAACAGGACTACCACGAGCTGTACTAAAGAAAACCCTCTACTCCACCAAATAATTTCTCTCTACATCGTTTCTTTAGTCAAATATGCTATGGGTAGTATTACAAAGTGTTTACTATGTTTTGACTTCCTATTACAGCTACTGTTATCACGTAAGTGTAACAATAACCACATTTACGAATATGGATCCCCTTTCATTCTGAAGTGGTATCTTTACTGAAACACCCAAATACGAAAAAACACTTGACACGGACGTTTCACGCGAACTCATCTGCATCGTTTCAAAGTAACTGCTCCACCTGCCGTTCTGCAGCATCATCGCTACTTAATCTGTGCGTTACTCTGCTTTTAAACCAACACCCTATTTACGCCGGTCACGGGGCAAGCCGCGCTGGAGAAGATGGCGGCAGGCCTGCTGGCCTAGCTGCGGGGCCAGCCCAGGCAGGGTCTGATAGAAGGTAAAGGACCGGAGATGGGCGGGGGAGCAACGACGCGTTTCCTCACAGCATCCTCCTGCCCGCTTCAGCCTATACAAGCAAAAACTGCTACGGAGGATCCCGAGGTGTATGGAAGGTGTATGGAAAGTCTAGGGAAGCGACTCTGCCGCCAAAGACCGAAAAGAGGGGATGCTGGGTGGAAAAGCCCGTTTCCTTCCGCGCGGCACTTTACGGCAGGCTGCTTCNCACGGAGCTCTTTCACCTCCTGGCCCTTCGTACCCCGAAGCGGCCTCCCGGGTGCTGTCACTGTGTCTGGTTTGGGGACCCATGGGGAGCGGGGACGCGGTCTCGGCCTCCGCCTCCCAGGCGCGGTGATCTAGCCTCCATGCCGACCGGCCTGTGGGCGACCTCTTATGGCCCACCTAAAGATGAGCGACCGCCGCTGGGAAGGGTTTGACTCCCGTCAAGCCCGTTAACGTGTGCTCGGGAAAGAACAGGCGGCCTTTTTCTCACGTTGTGAGCAAGGGAGCCACGGTGGTCCAGTAATGCTGTCTTCCTCTGTTTGCAGTGTTGCCACAATGGAAGCCAAGGGTAAAAAGAAGTTTGTCGGGAAGAGTGGAAAAGCACCTCATGGAAAAGTGCAACATGGAAAGAGGAAATTTAAAAAAGGTAATAAGACCAAGGCTCCTTAATAGGAGTCCTGGCTGAGTGATTATTTTTGTGCACAGGTATGATTTGACTTCATTTTTTGTCGTGTTTATGCCATGTAATTGCTAGTTTTGTAGACAGGTGAAGAGTACTGGATGTTGTCTGCATGGCTTTTGACAGTGTCTCCTATGCGATTCTTATAGAGATGCTGATGAATTGTGGGCTGGATAAACAGACAGTGAGACAGAGCGAAATCTGACTGAATGGCTGGGCACATAGAGTGGTGACAAGCAGTGTACCCCAGGAGTTAATCCTGGGTGTAATCCTGTTCAACAGCTTCATCGATGATCTGCATGTTTAGGTAGAGCATGCCCTCAACACGTTTGCTGATAACACAGAATTGGGAGAAGTGGTTGATACACTAGAGGCTGTGCAGCCCTTCAGAGAGACGTTGACAGGCTGCAGAAATGGGCTGACAGGCATCTCATGAAGTTAAAAAAGAAGAAGCACTAAGTGTTACTTCCAGTGGAGAGAACAATTCTGTGCACAAGTACATGCTGGGGGAAAGCAGCTTTGCAGAAAAGGTCAGAAACAGCTGAGAAACATGAGCTGGCAATGTACCCTTGTGGCCAAGGTGGATATTTGGATCCTGAGCTACGTTAGCAGGAATGCTACAAACAGGTTGAGGGAGGTGATTCTTTCCCTTTTCTCAGCACTGGTGAGGCCCCACCTAGGGTGATGTGTCCAGCTCTGGGCTCCCCCATGCAAGTGAGGCATGGATGTACTGGAGAGAGCCCAGCAAAGGGACATGAACCTGAAAAAGGGTCTGGAGCATCTGCTCCATGAGGAAAGGATGAGAGAGCTGAGACTGTTCAGCCTGGAGAAGAAAAGGTTCAAGGGGGATCTTGTCAATATATACTTGAAGTGAGGGTACAAAGATAGAGACAAGACTCTTTTCAGTTGTGCCGGTGCTAGGACCAGAGGCAGTGGGCACAAACTGAAACACAGGAGATTCCCTGGGAGCATCAGGAAAGACTTCTTTACTGTGAGGGTGACTGAGCACTGGCATAGGTTACCCAGGGAGATGTTGGAGATTCCAACTTTGGAGACAGTCAGAAGCCACCTGAACGTGTTCCTGGGCAACCAGCTTTGGGTGGCTCTGTGTGAGCTGGAGCAGAGGACCAGATGACCTCCAGAGGTCCCTTCCAGACGCAGTCATTCTATAATTCTGACTTGCATTCAAAACTATACTAACTGAATGATCAAATAATGTGCAAGAAGTGAAGCTGAAATGCTTTAAATAGATTGCATTGCAAGCCCTTCAGCTTTGAAGTTGGTGACTTTGTGATTCTAGACTTGTATTTCTCACATTAAGAAATTAATTTAAGAGTTGAAACTAGAGTGCGTGAAGTGCAGTGGGTTAGGATTAAGAAGATACCTGCTAGTGTTTGCTGTCTTGTTATGATGTCAAAACAGCTTGGACCATGCTGTGAAGAGATGATTTGAAGATTAGTGACTTTGATGTCACTGGTAATGAATTTCTTAATTTAAAATACTTGTTTTTGTACCTGGGCCATTATACTGTTGCCTGGAACATTAAGGCAAAACTTCCATAGGGAAAACTGGGACACCCAGGAACTGCAATAAAAACCCTTGCTTTGAGAAGTGTGTTGGAGTTATTGTTACATATAATTGTTAATACAAAGGAGTTTAATTCTTGTTACAGTAATAATTTTAATACTTAAAACAATATTAGCTCTTGGATAACATTTTAATTTCTGTTTTGTTGGTTAATAGATTCGGGTCCACCAAAGAAACTTCTTAACAAAGGAGATGAGGATGGAAAGCCTAAATCCATTTCCAAGAAATTTGTGAAAGGACAGTTAACACCTGGAAAAGGGAGCATCAAACAATTCAAGAATAAACAGCAATCAGAAAAGCTTGCGAAGAAGAGGAAGCTCCAGGATAGCGAAGAGGGAGGTGAGCAGCTTCTTAAGCCTGGATATCAGTGGAAACTAGGTTTTGGGAACATTGTTCATCTAGGCCTTCCTCTTTTCATCTACCTTGTTGTTACCTTTCCAGATTGGCTGAATGGCTCCAAGTTTACTTCATGTTTAACCTTTGCTGTGAAAAAATGTACTTCACCTGAGTCCAAATTTATGAAATCCAACAGTTACAAATTTTCTTAGAAATCAAAAGTAAAGGTGCAGTAGGAAATTTAAATAATTGATATGCCATCATAAAGCTATGATTATTTTAATGACAGGATTAAGTGGCTAGCTTGAAACTGGCTGTTTTCATTCAAATTTGCAAGGTACAGAGTTTTTCGTTGTTTTAGAAATGTAAACTTCTGTTCTGAAAGTACTGGCTATAAAACTTGGAACACACATAAACATGAAACAAAGTTGATTATCCTTTATATATTTTCTGTGGCCCTAACTACCCAGACACCTCTTATTGTGAAAAACAAACAAACAAACAAAAAAAAACCAAACAAAAAACCCCCAAACCAAACAAAAAAAAAACACAAAAAAAAAACCCATCACAAAACCAAGCAACAATAAAAAAGCACCCCCAAACCCACCCAAAACAAACAAACAAATCCCAATAAGCCATCATCTGTGTTATCACTACTTTTTACATTTTACTGCTTGTCATAGAATGAATGGTTAGAGTTGGAAGGGACCTCCAATTGGAAGGATCATCTAATTCCAACTGCTCTGCCTTGGGCAGGGACACCTCCCACTAGACCAGGTTGTTCAAAACCCCGTCCAGCCGTGTTTTGAACACCTCCTGTGATGGGCCATCCATAACTTCTCTGGGCAACCTGTTAATACAGAAATTGTGGTGTATACAGACACTAAATATCTGGTTGTATCACTGTTCAAATGGATTTATTTTTTTGTTTCTGGTACATGAAATCTCTGTGTTCCTTCCTCGGCTGTGAAGCAAAGCTCTACTGCCACAATTAAACAGCACTGTAAAATGAGAAGTGGAATCTTGCATAATGGATTCTGAAATCCTGCAAAAGAATATTAGTTGTTTGATGGACAGTAGAAGGCGTTGAGTATTGTTGCTCTTGTTGCATGTCTGTATAACGGCTTTGCCTGGAATATGCACTAGATATCTGGAAACAATAGAAACAGAATGTTCATATTAATAATACTACGTAATTATAATAAAATAATATTACATATTTGGATATGTAAATACATAAAATGTATTTATTTTTGTCTTCAGGATCAGATTCTAAGAAGCCAAAGTGGAATGACTTCAAAAAGAAAAGAAAGGAATTAAAACAAACTAGACAACATAATGATAAAAGTAATTACGACCTAATTGTAAAATCAAAGCAAATATGGGAAACTGTGAGAAGGTAATAATGATTTATTTTTCTTTCAGTTGGCTTTTAGTGATAACTTACAAGAAGACTCTTTTTTTCCTCTTTATGAAACTGTATTTCCACAGTGAAACTCCATGGGTGAATAGCACTATATGCAATTCTTCAGATGGTTCAAGCAGAATGTGGTGACACATTCTGCTAGAAACGTCTGAATTGAGCTCACTTGTGTTTTAGGCTGAAATTTGTGAGTAAACACTTAGAGAGTTGTCTTGTCTTTTGAATCCTGAAGCACAGAGCATGTACTAATTTAGCCTGGTCTTGCAGTGGGACCACTGCATTTTTTTTTTTTTTATTGTGGAGGTTTGGGCATATATAATTCTAGGAGTGGGGCCCCACTGGTTTAATTAGGAGTTAATTTTACTTGGTCTAAGTGTCTCTGCTTTGCCTGTAAGATTCTTACAGATGTATGGATCTGTAAAGAACTCTGGCTACAGATTTGAGTTTATGTTCTTTTTAATAATATTGTACTCACAAAAGAAGAACTCTGTGGAAATCTGGTTTGGTTTCTAGGAACTGAAACTGCTTAATTACATCTCTGTACAGGTTTAATGAATGACAATGTAAATTTTGATTAGCAGGAGCTTAATTAATTTTATTTTGTACTGTCTTGCTGCTTAATTTGTAAATATAAGTGAAACACTACAAAACGTTGCTTCCTCAATTCAGATTGTTTTTTGTGTTTTTTTTACTGATAGGAAGAAATGCAATAAGGAGACACGTGAAAAGCTAATGAATGAACTGCAGAAGCTTCTTCATGGAAAAATTAAAAGTGTAAGAAAAAACAATGCCATAGTGCACAAATTCACAAAAGCTTCTTTAAATAACAGTGAAATATGAATGAACTTTTAATAATATAGTCCTATACTATTCTTCCAAAACCTACGGAGAATTTTCCTTACGCCGTCAGTAAAAAAGAACTAAAACAGGGTTGAAAGGCTGCATTTGGCACCTGGATTTCAGGACAGTCGTCCTGGAGTGCTTTGCCTATCAGCTAGCTATTAGTAAGGCTGTCTGTTTTGCCAAGCAGCTCCAGTCCAGTGAAATACTGTTTTAACTGAAGTTCAAAAACAGCGACTCCCAGAGCTTTGATTAATTACATTTGTCATTTTACAACTTTGTTCTAGAGAACTTAATGTCCTGATATTTAACTGTGCTGAACAGCCTTGCTGTTGAGTTCTTGAAATGTATAAAATTGCAGTGAAATACATGTTGGCTTTTAAAGTGATGGTATTCCAAATGAAGTGGAACTGTATTGTCATGCTCACTCTGAAATGGCAAAGAACATGAGAGAAGACAATATAGCGTCTTCCAGAATTAAAGCCATGATGCATGTCCTTAATTGTCAACAATTGCAAGTATTGTCTGTATTTTGTTCAGTTGAGTCCTTATAAAGCAGTAAAAAACCTTAAAGCCTAATTCGTTAAATAGGTAACTACTTTTATAGTTGGCATTACACGTCACATGTGGTATAAAACTATACCAGAAAGCAAGTACATTAAAACAAATTTCGTGCATAATGCTATTTGAACAGCCCAGGATAATGAAATGTCTCTGTTCTGTAGCTGGCGTTTGCGCATGATTCAACCCGAGTGATCCAGTGCTTTATTCAGTATGGTAACGAGAAGCAAAGGCAGGAGACATTTGAAGAATTGAAAGGTACTCTCTTCCCATTTACATTTTATGTGTATGTTTCTGCATTTTCATTAGGATGCATTAAAACAAGCCATGTTGTTTTCCTCTCGAATGTTTTTAACTTCCAGTTGAAATGATGCATCTTTCTTACTGGGCTCTTAAAACTTCTTTAAATAATGACTTTTTGTTTGGTAGAGTTTGTTGTGAAAAATCAAACGAGCTGAATGCTTTTCCCTTTTTCTAGATAGCCTAATAGAGTTGAGCAAGTCAAAATATTCCAGAAATATTGTGAAGAAGTTTCTTATGTATGGGTGAGTATAAAGTGTACTTGGCTGTGTTGTGTTGTTTCCCAGTATGAATGCCACTCAATCTATAGCACATCAATCATGACTAAAAAAATATGTCCCTGGAAACATTTGTAATGCTGATGAGACAGGAGAGTGTCTGGTATTGCTAACAGCAGTTTTCCTGTTGTAAAAGTGAAGCTAAAGCTTATACACAAAAAATGGCTTTTAAAAATTTTCTCTGTTTAGTGCTTTGTGAAGACATCATTTATTCTGTAGAATGTATCCGCTAAATTCTTTGCTTTCCCTCAAAAAGCTTATGATTTCTCCAGGTTCCTGGCTTTCTTGCCATATTTTCATAAATGCCATAAAGCTGACACAGGCTTCCTGTTTTTTTGTGCTAAAACTTACTGCCTAAATGAGCTTCCAGATATAAAAGTATTGATAGGTCAGCTCTATCCCTAAAGCTTTAACTCTTGTTATCTATCTTCCTGTATGAAACAGGACAAAACCACAAGTTGCAGAAATAATAAAAAGTTTCAAAGGCCACGTGAAAAAAATGCTCCGTCATGCTGAAGCATCTGCTGTAGTAGAATATGCATATAATGACAAAGCCATTCTGGAACAAAGGAATATGCTGACAGAAGAACTATATGGGAACACTTTCCAGGTTTACAAGGTGATGTTTCAATACTTACTAGTCTAAAGTGTTTCAGCATCCAAGGTATTGTATTAGTAATACCATACCTATCTTACCTACTATTTCTTTTGGTTAAATTTTCTTTTGGTCAGCTGTCCAAACTTAGTCTAGTTTAGCGTGTTTAAATGTTATGATTGCTTGCACATTTCTATCCTAGATTTACATTGTTGTGATTTTTCAGCTTGAACTATGTAAAATGTATTATATTGATGTGTGAGCTTGCTTTGCTTACCAAAAACGTATTGTTGCAGTTATCATAGTGTCATAGTCTAGCATGAAGTGGTCATCCTAGCTGAGATAAGACACAGACTTCATTCCACATTAATGATCTCGATGGCTTTTGTGTCAGAACTACCTGATGCATTGTGAAACTTGAGTGTGGGTATGATGCCCGTTTCTATTTACGGTATGTTATTTAGGCTTTATTTTTGGCTTTGTTTTCTTTTCCCACGAACACTACAGGACTTCAGTCCCAACTCTCTTGAGTTGATCCTCGTCAGGCAGAGGGAAGCTTTTTAAAAAGTACAACCTCCTTTTGGCTTCTGTTTCCTCTCTTGGTGACTTGGAAAGTTGGTTTCTATTGGATTCACAAATACTATTATTTTCTACAATGTACAAAACTGTCTTATGCAATTATTAACTGCAGTAGGGTGCCTTTTGCATCCCAGTGTAAAACAGCGCACACCTTTCTTTACCCAAGATTTCTGTTAAAATTGTATAAGAAGTTAACAGCTGACATCAGAACTGTATTTGGTTATCAGATCTTTACGGGTTATTATAAGTTTTAGTTGAGTATTTTGCAGCACTGTAGTAGAAAGTTTGCTGTTTGTGGGCTGTAATTTGTACTGAGTGTAAAAAAGCGTATGAGGTTAAGCGCACTGCTAGCTTCCGTCGTTCTAGCGTTCTTGGTATGAATGCTTCGAGTAGTTCTACGCTGTGGTGCCAACAGTATGGGGCTTTATAAAACATTATGGTATAATCCTTAACAAGACGTGGAGTTTCTTGAAGTTTTGAAATGTGTGGTCATTCATTTTCCTCTCTCCTGCCTCCAACTCTGCACTTGCTTCCTCCCCCCAGCAGGGAATGGTTAGAAATACATTTCTTCTAATTTTCTGTCTAGTTAGAAGAACAGTCTGATAACAGATTCTTTTACCAGAGTTACCAGTGTAATTGTTTAGATAGAAGGCCTTTGATACAGTTTCTCATAGTATCCTCCTGGAGAAACTGGCTGCCCGTGGCTTGGATGGAAGCACTCTCTGCTGGGTAAAAAACTGGCTGGAGGGTCAGGCCAAGAGAGTGGTGGGGAATGGAGTTAAATCCAGTTGGCAGACGGTCACGAGTGGTGTCCCGCAGGAACTGGTAGTGGGGCCAGTTCTGTTTAACATCTTTATCAATGATCTGGACAAGGGCATCAAGTGCTCCCTCGTTAAGTTTGCAGATGACACCAAGTTAGGTGGGAGTGTCAACCTGCTTGACGGTAGAAAGGCTTTGCAGAGGGATCCGGACAGGCTGGATCGATGGGCTGAGGTTCAACAAGGCCAAGTGCCGGGTCCTGCTCTTGGGTCACAACCACCCCATGGAGCTCTACAGGCTTGGGGAAGAGTGGCTGGAGAGCTGCCTGGCAGAAAAGGACCTGGGGCTGTNAAGAGGAAATAGCCTCAAGTTGCGCCAGGAGAGGTTCAGGTTGGATATCAGGAAAATTGTTTACACTGAAATGGTTACCAAGCCTTGGAATGGGCTGCCCATGGAAGTGGTTGAGGCATCATCCCTGGAGGTATTCAAAAGATGGGTTGATGTAGTGCTTAGTGATATGGTTTAGTAGTGGGGTCTGGGGTTTTTTTTGGTTTTGGGGTGGGTTTTTGGTTTTTTTTCTTGACTTAGGCTGATGATTGGTCTAAATAATCTTAAAGGTCCTTTCCAACCTAGATAAATCTATCATTATATAATGAGATACCAGCAAGTATTTCTGTAATTTAGTTATATATTATATATTCCTCCTCTCTGCTGTTCTTGAACTGGAATTTCTTGAGTCTTGGTTAACTTCTCAGTTCATTGATTTGTTGCTGTGTTTCTCCCTGACATACGCATACATGCAGGTTTTCTTTGTAGCTCAGGAATCCCTTAATGCATTGCCAATTTTATGTATTCTGTCTTGTATTTGACAGTCTAATCAAGAGCTAATCATGGTTGACAAAAAGCAGTTCAAACCATAGAAGTAGTTTTTGTTTCCTAACAATGAATACTTAGTTTGTAGAATCTTAAGTGGACAGTTTCTAACATAGTCAAATAGATAAGCTTTTTATTTTAAAAATTTTCAAGAAAACTAATTTTGTTTGTGGTATTGTTCATGAATTTTGATTGAGAAGGGACTAAAGAGTATAATTTTTCTTTTAACTCCCCGTACTTACTGGGGACGATTAAACCTCTGTGCATTCATTTCAGACACCAGTTGCCCCAACGCTGGATAAAGTGTTAGAAGCTCAACCTGAAAAGAGAGAGGCCATTTTGGATGAAATGAAACAGATTCTTACACCAATGGCACAAAAGTAAGGACAAAAATTGATTTTAAGGTGTGACAGTCTGTCATGAACCTTTTTATTTTTTTCTGTCATACAAACAGGCAGTGATATTGATACTCTATTAAGCTATGACTTTGATGTGTTGTATACTAATTAACTATGGTTTTGTCCAAAGTGTCATAATGGATATCTTACATCAGTTCTGCACTCCACTTCTATAAACTAGTGTCCCCAGTCAACTAGTTGGTAGAAATTCCACAGTGTGGTGTGCTTCCCTGATGTGTTATTGGATAAGCTTCTTCAGTGATCTCTAGGAGAAAATATTTTGCTAGGTTTTAGAACTTGTAAGTTTTGGTAGAATTTTTCACATACTGTAAATGCTAAACATCTAATCCAGAATGAGTATGTGTTTTTTGCCACACTGCATAACTTGTTTTTTAACTAGAAATAAAGTATTGCTACCTTATGTTAAAACCATTGCTTGTGGGACAATTTTGCTTATTTTCCTCTTCCCAAATACAGAGAGGCTGTGATAAAGCACTCACTGGTACATAAAGTGTTTTTGGACTTTTTCACTCACGCTCTTCCAAAACAAAGATCTGTAAGTATGTTTTTGGTTTTTTGTCATCTTTTGCCTTTCATTGGAATGTTTTTAATCTTGTTGTGAATGTGTTGTAAGGTAATGAGAGGAAAATACACATCTTACAGAGTTTTACAAATCTGGTGATTCTAGACAGATTATTGAGGAATGGTGCTGAACACTATTCAACATGGACATTTAATAACATGGAGAATTATTAATAATACATAACAAAATAATATAATTGTATAATGAAATACTAATATTGGACATTTACAGTCACAATGAACTTTCACACTAAAGCAACAGTGTTTGTGATACTTGAATTAAAAAAACAACAACCAACCAAAAATCTAATGGAATGATTTTGATGTTTTCTGTCTCCATGCTAAATGGTCCTTTAGATAGCTGGAGAGTAATTAAAGCCGGGGACAGTGCTTCCAGTAGTTCTAGCTTAGTTTAGTTTTGTAAGCACTTCTAGCCGTTGTATCCAAAAAAGCTCTTGACCAAAATACAATTAGATGGGGCCTGTCTGTCAGCAGCCAAGACTTTGTCTTCTGCCTCCTCCTGAACCAAGCATATGGTTTGTATCTCTATGTCTATATTAAATTCCAGTTTTAAGCTTACCCCAGCCATTCTAGCAATAAATGTGCCTAAATCTATCTGCGTGATATGACATTGTGTAAGATGGTATCCTGCTTGGTTTCATCTGTCTTCAAGCTGTGTCCATCAGCTTCATCCTGAATCTGCAGTTCAGGACTGCTTCAGGCCAGATGGAGACTTCTAGGCTTGCTGTCTCTTACCTACTTCTGGACTGGACTCTTGCACTTTTCTTTGGTACTGTTAACAGTTCCAAAGCTAAGAGTAGTGAGATGGGCTATTTGTGGCCTATTCTGAGTCCAGGTCCCGTGCATGCTTTGTGCTCTGTCAGAGAGTGTGTCTGGATTCATGGTCTTGTGTGAGTCAGGGGACTAAGAACATGTCTCTTCGTCTTTGCTTGACTTTTTGTGGAGACATAGTAGCACGTGGATATTCTCTTTGGGAGTTTGGAAACCGCTTCTCTATATCCGTTTCTGTCTGTGCATATAACTAGTGACACCAATTGTGTTGTGACTGAGTAGTTTCTAAATAAGTGGTAAAATGCTTGGAGCCTTTGACAGGGAAGCAAGAAGGTATGGAGATAGTTTGGAGCTTCATGTCAAAGAAATCTTAGCAGATAATAACAGAAGTAGTATCTAGGAATCTGGGAGGGGTTGGTTTGGTTTGTTTTTTCTTTTTTGGTTCTTGGTGTTATTTGTCAGATGGCTTCAGAACCTCATTCCTTTCATATGAAGGCTAACTTTTGGCTGAATCTTCTATCTGATTTGTAACACCACCTGGTGCTTACATGATCTTCTTGCTTTCTGGCGAATACCCTGTATGTGTAAATCAATTACATCCCCTTCAAAGATTTTCTTCCTAAATAAATGTCTCTGCTAATTTTAGTCTCAGTTCAGAGTACCCTTCTTCCAATTGTTTGTAATACGACAGCTGACAAACTTTAAAACAGGTCTGATTTAATAGGATGAATATGATGAATATGTGAATAGTTTTGAAGGGAGAAAGCTTATGTCATTTACAGTCTTTTGAGGCCATTTTTCTTAGGTCAAGGCAGTGAGAGTCGTTCTGTAGAGGCAGTGATGCTCTGTAGTGTTGTGAGCATAGAAAAAAAATCCTTTCATGCCATTGCCCACCCATGTAGAGATTCTTCAGGCCTTTTGTGCTTTCACTTGATCACATTTTGTTCCCCAGGAAATGATAGAAGCTATCAGAGAGGCTGTCATCTACCTGGCACACACTCATGATGGAGCCCGAGTAGCGATGCACTGCTTATGGCATGGTACTCCCAAGGTATTGTTTGGTTTCTGTGTACCCAGTCCCCTTTAGTAATAGTCTAGTCTCAGACTGTGAGTATGATTGCTCACATGGGTCCTTCTGCCAGCACGCATCTTGATGCAGTTAAGTATTTGAGAGCAAGGTTAAAAAAGTGACACCATTTCACCAATTGGCAAATATAAGCAGTAGGTTTTTGAGAATCAAATAGTGGGAGCATCTCCGTTTATTTTTAGCAGAGTTATTGGAGATGACACATGAAGACTTTCAATTTTAAGATTATTGCCCATTCATTCATCCCATAGGTTTCTTAATGCAGGTGAATTTAGTAGCAGGGAGAGGACAGTAAAGAGGTCATAATGTGGAGTGATTTTTGACTTCAGAATGCCACTCCTTAGAAAATGTTAAA
>VXBJ01000368.1:1772-30361 GCA_013400055.1 Nycticryphes semicollaris
AGCCAAGTCATTGTGGTTAATTGCTTAACAGTTCTTGTTTGCCCTATTTACATCTTCTGTATCTGCTTAGATTCGCACTCGTTGTTGTTAACTTGTTTCAGTCTATTTCAGTTATGTGACCATTTTCTTGCGGAAAAATTCCCCACAGAGTATTACTCAGCATTTTCATTAACCTGCCTTGTCTCTTATTATCACCTCATTTCCTGTAATCATAAAACGGTTGTGATTGGAAAGGACCTTTGAAGACCATCTAGTTCCAGCACTCCTGCCAAGGGCAGGGGCATTTTTTCCCAGATCAGGTTGCTCAAAGTCCCCTTCAATCCGACTTTTAACACTTCCAGTGATGGGATATCCACAGATTCTCTGCGACACCATTCCAGTGTCTCACCACTTTGAGAGTAGAGTTTCATTCTTATATCCAATCTAAATATACTCTCTTTCAATTTAGAACAGTTGATCCTTGTCCTGCCACTACAAGCCTTAGTAAAAAGCTTTTTGCTATCTCTCTTATAGGCACCTTTTAAATATTGAATGGCCATAACAAGGTCTTCCTGAAGCCTTCGCTTCTCCAGACTGAATAACCCCAACTCTCTTGGCCTTTCTTCATAGGAGAGTTGTTCCAGCCCTTTGATCATTTCCATTCTCTAGACTGCCTCTCACACACCTATATTTTTCTTGTGCTGGGAGCCCCAGTGCTGATAGCATTGCCCTTATTTTGCAAAAATTTAGAGGCTGGAGAGGTATGTTGAAATAGAAGACCTGTATAGTCATCTGCTGATACAGGCAGGTTTTTGATCTCTAGCTATAACATATTTGGTAAAAGTAGTACATCATTTGATGGCATGGATACCCCCTTGAGAGAGTTTAAAATTCCTATCTGCAAATGGCACATAAAGTTTAATCCACACCTGAGAAAGGAGAAGGAAACTATCTGCTGGCTGACCTGCTCTAGCCAAAATACAGAAAATTTTATTCTTAAGACAAAGCACCCATTGATGTAACTCAGCAAGCAATCTCCTATTTTATTATGGAGAAAAATGCAAAGCAGCCAGCTGTCCCTACTAAATCAAAATATCCTGAGCTGCTTTCTGAAGCTTCAAGTCTCAGTGGAGGGTGGGGTCTGCTACATTAAAACATTAAAATATGATTTAAAGTTTTTAAGAATAATAACCATTTTATAAATAGGATAGTGATTTCCCCTGTAGCCAAATCTCTGTGAGACAACAAGCAAACATTTCTGTTTTTTAAATGTTAACTATTCAGTAGGCATACCTCATTAAAGATGGTATCTTGTCAATGTGCCAAATCTCAAGTAGCTGTACTATAAGAAAGAATATTCAGTCATTTCCTCAGCTGCTGTAAATCATCACCTTTGCTTCAGTGGAAGTAACTCAATATACATCAGCTACAAATCTAGCACATTGTTTCTTGCTGAACTCACATAGATAGAAGTGCCTTGAGAAAACACTGCATATAATGGTCCTGTTATTTATTTTAGGATTGTATTTGCATGATGACTGCTGAAAGCTGGCTTTTCCTTTGCTTTATTGTTAGCATTTATGTGTGACTTTATGTCTGTTAATGGAAAGTTGTAATTGAAATAGAAAACATCTTTAATTGATGAGGATATTTGTTGTGCTGAGGACTTGATTGCTGGCTCAGAAGTTGATTAAGAACACCCTTCTTAAACGACTGGCTTCATATCTCATAGATCTGAGATGACAGAGTTTTTTTGACTAATGTTTACTTAAAAAAAAATCAGAAAATAAATGCAGCACTGAAACAAATTTCCTACCATCACCTGAGCTATTTCTATTCCTCTGTACTGCAATAGTTGCAATACTCCTAAGTTCTGAGTAGCTGCAGCAGTTTTTAACAGAGTAGAAAGGCTGGCTCTATGAAGTAGGCAACCTGTGAGCTTTGAACACCATTTCTATCTCAAAGGGTAGCAGATGTCCTAAGTCCTTCAGGCAGGTGCTAGTACACACTAGGGAGGCATAAGGAACACCGCCTTTATAAGGTCATGGATCCTGGTAGCATGACAGAAAAACAAAGACAAAGTTGATCCCTGTATCATAAATGTGTGCCTTATACCTCTACCATTTCAGTTCCAATACACAGTGAGACAACATACCACACTTGGACATCATGAACATTGAGAACAAACATGTGCAAGATATTCACAAAAGACAAATAAAAGTGCTTCCATATTTAAAGGTGCCTATACCACAGAGATATTAAATAAGGACCTGTGAGTGCACAATGTAAACTTTCAGGCCACTTGTCTTCCTAGCACAAGACAGAACAGGGGTCTCCACCACTGACAGATTCACTCCTCAGTGTACACACCATTTCTTTCCTTTACAGAACTCTCTCGCAATTACTGCAAGTCTTTGCTTACTAGAGACTGCCCAAAGATCACTTGAGTCAGACATACCACCTAAGAACTTTATTTCTGCAAAGATGGTAGAGACTTCCTTGGTCAACTCAAGAAGCAGTAGCCTGCAGTGAGATCTGGAATCAGCAGCATAAGAATACAGGTCTAACATATATAAACAGACTTGCATTTCCAGGAGGTCTTTAAAACATCTTGCTGCACTGTAACAGACTAGAAACAAATCAAAGAACTTCATTCTGGAACCATCATTCACTACATCTGTATTGCTGTTGTATGAGAGTGGTTCCCACTTGTACTAATCTGGGAATACTATGTTCCTTAAGTAATTTTGCAGGGCAAATATCTGTGCCTCCAGAGAAAATTAAGACAAAATAATCTAGAGGATTTCATTGTGAGTTTTCAGTGCATAGATTTCCTGTTCTTTAATGACAAATCTAACTATAAATTTGTCTTCAGAATGTGGCCTTGCTTAAATATATGGACTTATATAAAAAACATGTAAAATAATAAAAATTACACATGACAATTTTTTTTATTAAAAAATAAATATGATTTATAACCATTTAAATTAAATAAAAAAATGAAACAACCCACCCCACAACAAAACAAACCACAACCATGAACAGATCCTTTCAAATTTCAAAGTGAATTAATGAAAGAAATTATCAGGAAAGCACTATCTATATAGTTACCTAGACACCTTCTTCCAATGAAATAGCTAAGGACTTCCCACAACAGTTAGTACATCAATCGATTCACTCTTCCCTGATGAATTTTTAAAGGCAGGTTTTGGAGGGTGTTTCAGTATTTTAAAAAAAACCCAAACAAACAAACCAAGAGACAAAGGTATACCACACAATTTGGAACAGGGTTCAGAATTCAATCTAACGCAAGTTTCCTAAACTGAGTATTCCTGAAACATCCTCTGAAAATATATGGATGTACTTGTCAACATCCAAAGAAAACCCAACAGTGTCTTTCCAAGGCTCAGCTCAGAACCCCTCCCATGCTTTTTTTTTTTTCCATATTGCACAAGGCCATCTTACAGAAGCAGGCATGCTGTCAGGCAGATGATATTAAAACAGATTGAGCATCTGAAAAATCTAATACTGCGAAGGAATCCTGCTTTTACAATAGTTCCTTTGCTGAGGATCTGCAATCTGCTGGAGGCAGATGGAAGGCTCCCATCTAAGCTAAGGGAAACCCCATCTCTGCCACAGTACACTTGAAGAGTATCTTTCCCTAGCAACTCTTCCCAGGCGCAATTCTGCAAAGCTCTGAAGAGAAGTAAAACTTGTTTTGTGTTTGCATGTCACCTCCTTTCTGTCCTCCTATTGCCTTCTAGATCACTTCTTGAATATCTAAGGAGTCTGTCCTGTCTTTCCTCCTCTTTGTTCAGGGGGTAGGCTCATATGATCTATTTATATCTGGCAAATACTGTAATTCCAGTTGGAAAAAATAGAGTAGTTTCAGTAGGAAGGGACATACAATGATCATCTACTCCAACTGCCTGACCACTGCAGGGCTTACCAAATGTTACAGCAGTTTAAGGGCATAGTCCAAATGCCTCTTAAACACCGACATCTCTCTAGGAAGTCTGTTCTGGTCTTTGACCACCCTCTTGGTAAAAAAAATGCTTCCTAATGTCCAGTGCAAACCTCCCCTGGCACAGCTTTGAATCATTCCCATATGTCCTATCACTCAATACCAGGAAGAAGAGATCAGCACCTCTCTCTCCACTTCCCTTCTTCAGGAAGCTGTGGAGAGCAATGACGTCACCCCTCAGCCTCCTTTCCTCCAAACCAGACAAACTCAGAGGCTGCTCCTCAGTAGGGAGGACTGAGAAAAACACTATTTGTGATCATGAATCCTTTACCATTCTTATCAGGGCCCTGAAATCTCTTTTGGTTGACCTTGGACTTCATGTTGCAATGTCATTACTACACATGTGAAAGAACAGAAGAGGGTAATGAAGACTCTGTACTAAGCTCATCAGTTTTCTGGTGAATTCCCAAATACAGTTCCCAGGGAGGCAATAAACTTTCATGAAAAAGTAGAAATCTACTTTAGATAACAAATTGAAATCTACTTTAGGTAAAAACAGTAATGGTATCTCTCTCCCCTTTATTTCTCTCAATTCTTTTTGATGTCACACTGAAGTCCTAAACTAGAGTTAAGGAAGACGTAGCATAGCGTCAGGATAGAATTCAGTAGGCAGCACTGCTGCATTATTTCTTATCTAGTCACAACAGCCATGGAAGGCAGCCATCACCTCACTGCAGAATATATTTAAGTGTCAAGAGTACAGCCGTCTTTCCCAGCTAAAGCATGCTTTTAATAAAAAAACTGCTGCCCCACTGCAAACCTTAATTCTCTTCACCACTCTAGGCAAGGAATTCCTTTATGTTAGTTTTATCCCTGTACTGCATTCATCATTTTAGTGATAGTAATGCTATAGCATGCAAGTCAACAGGACAACAGATATTACGTGATCATGTTTCAGCTTCTACCTTAATACTTTGTATTTAAAAACAGATTGAAGTTGTTTTCTATGAAGGCATATTTAATAAGGTTTAACAACAGCTGGAAAAAGTCCACAGAAAGTCTCCTAAACAAGATCCAAGCTGGTTTGATATCCTTTTAATAGGAATTAGCACTTCCAGAAGGCCTTATCCAAATGATACTCAACTACAAACCACTTTCCATAGTACTGCTGCTTGTCTCATCCTCTCTTCTAAGCTGATAAGGACTCTTCAAGTTAAATAACATATTCAACATAATAAACAGAATTCAAGACCACTCGGGAAATCTAGACCAAATAAATGAGAACACTAAATCTGCAGGACTTGTTATGTCACATACTATTTCAAGTGCTCCAAAAGTCTCATGAGTTTCATCACTTAACACTAATAAACACCTGTTTCTTGGTATTTTTTTCATTAATTCATGTTATGAGTGGGGGAGCCAACAGCAACAATCATAACCATTATCTTCACATAAATCTTTGTAAATCTATAAATCATACTAGCAACAAGCTTTTTAGGATATATTCCTGGACCAAGAGATTAGTATTTCCTACAAAGAGAGAAAATTTCTAAGACACCATTTCAAAATTGAGCATGATTTTCTTTTCTAGCAAACAGCATGCCAGAAACAGAGTTCTGTTTTTTGTGCAAAGAGTTCATCAGAAGAGAATTTGCATCATTCTTACAACTTTTTGAACTAAACCATAACATTTTCAGTAGATGAGGGAACAGGAATTCTAATAATTAAAACAACAAAATACCTAGTTTTCTACTAAATTGTCCGAAGTCTTCAGAGCAAAGTATCACATTAATTTAAGCTATGACTCCTGATGAGCAGTAAAATTCAAGCAATACTGTCTATTAGTGTATCTTAAAATATCTACTACACCTTCTTTAAAGGGCTTGATTGATACATGAATTAAAAAACAAAGTACTTTAATCTCCTGTAGAAATACAGGAACATTTTTTTTTCACTAGCTCTTGGGTTATTGTGGAAGGATGGATTTTCCATTAGATAAATAACTGAAATTATTTTATTCTGTGTTTTATTTTTTTATTTTATTTTGTAATTTTATTTTGGAGGATTCCCAAGATCTTTTGGGGATCTTTTGCATCTTACCCAATTGTCCCACTATTAGCACTCACTTCCACTCCCACACATCAAAGCTCAGTTAAACATGCTTTAAGAGGCTGCTGAGGAAATGGGTGATACAAATTATGACTAAGCAGAAAGCTGAATTAATAAAAAAAAAAAAAAAGAAAGAAAGGAGAACAAACATTACACAAATAGGAGCAACTACACCCAAGCCCTGCCACCTGTTGCAAACATCGAAATTGAAGGGAGGCAGGGCAATGACATGAGGTATCATAATGCTTCATTAGTCTTCTACCGAGAAGAGTAGAGAGAGATCTCAAAGTAGTGGAGACACAAACAGGTAGATCTGTCATCTCCAACAGTACATAGCCTTTTCAGAATCAGCACCAACATGTTACCACTCATAAACACTGCTGGTGGGCTTAAGCTGACTGATTACACATCTAGCCCACGCATCTCTGCTTTCATCGTAGAAGTCAGCACAGACAGAATCAGTTCTATTGTGCTTGCCTGCATTGTACAGGCATGCCTACAGCTCTTGTTTAGCATGGTCACCAAGATCTTTTGGCAATGGTTTGGAGGTTAAGTTTAAAAAAAAAAGGCCACAGAAAATAGAGAACAGAGTCCACTTTCTGAAGCAACTTCTCCTGGCAAGCTTAGTGCAAAAAAAGGATGGTAATATTTTTTTTTATTTTGAAGACAACCACTGCTTCAGTAACATATTACCAAAACCTTCCAAATACACAGGTCAGAGCCCTGTGATATCCACCAGTCAAAAGGCTTAGGATCTCATCAGGTGCTCCCAGAGGAAAGTAGTTTATAACCTCCAAATTTTGTTGTGCATCTGCACCCTTTGACTCTAGCTCTTCCAGTCAAGTAATTTACCTGTTTTAGACTCAGTCAGTCTTAAAGCTGTACAGAGAAGTGCCAAAAATCCAGATGACGGTATTCTTATAGTCCTACTGATTTTTTGAATGTAACATGTTAATCAATTACATAGAGCTGACTAAATGTTTCACTGATGGCTTGATTCAATCATTCATACATATGGCTCTTTTTCGATAGCTCAGGAGAAAATAAGGCATTCATAATTAATAACAATCAACTCTGCAAGGCAAGTATTCCAAGGAAATATTTATATTGATGCCACCTAAATACTGAGAAATTCCTGGAAGTAAAGAAGTTGAGTATGAACTAAACTATAATGAGATTTATGCAATCTGCTTTTTCTTTAGGCCTTGTTACTCTACAAAATAAGGAAGGCCAATTACTTAGCCAATTTGGAAGCAGACTGGAGATCTAGGATTTGTTCTTCTCTGTTCACTATTAGGCACTCATCACTTCAGGGAAATTTAAAAAGGTTACAGGCATTCAACATGATGTCTGTGCAGAACTCGTTCCTACAATCTGCAGTAAAGCACAGGCAGGCTGGATGTCCCAAAGATGGCAAGCACTATAATCAGTTAATTTCCAACTTTATAGAGTTTACTAGCTCCAAATTGGCCATGTGACCACAGCTGAATAGAAATGTGTCTGAACTCACCTCTTGGTTTCTGGGAAAAGAGACTACTGCCCAGTTCTCCATCCCTTCATCACAAGTTCTCCATCCCTTCATCACAAGTTCTCCAGCCCCTATCAATATCAACTCCTCTATCCCTAGGGATAGAAGGCTTAAGCTTGTAATCACACTTACTTCCTAAAATATTAACCTTGGCAGGTGAGAGGAGAGCACACAGAGACAGTGAAAGCAAAGGAAAGACAAAAGAGAAGAAACACCACCTGTTGTGGAGATGTTGGATTTGGCACCACTTCCCCATCCAGGCACATTTTTTGGCAACCACAGGATGTGGCTACTTATCAGGAAAGGTTTTCACAACTGCAGAGGGCAGCAGCAAGACACCCCAGACCAGAATAGGGTGCAAGTTAAAGTATACATCTTTTATTATTACAAGATGTGACCTTATCAATCTCCCCGATCACATAAGGGGTTGTTTTACAATGCACTCCAGCCTAACCTTTACTGTTTCTCTTGTTCCTAGAAGGACAATGCAACCAGAAGCAGACACACACACCACATCTGCTCTTACTGAAATTGGCAATAAAGGTTGCAGCTGCCAGACATGATCACAGAAGCATGTTTAGAAACAGTGAGAACATTTCCCATATATAAGCAAAGGCTGTTAAAGACAGCATTAAAGTGCATCACACAATGACTAAAAAATAACAAATAACAACATAAAATAGTTTGGGTTGGAAGGGGCCTTTAAAGGTCATCTAGTTGAACCTCCCTGCATTAAGCAGGGACATATTCAACTAAATCAGGTTGCGCAGAACTCCATCCAACCTGACCTTGAATGTTTGACGGGATGGGGCAACTACCACCTCTCTAGGCAATCTGTTCCAGTGTTTCACCACCCTCACCAAAAAAAGTTCCTTCCTTATATCTGTCTACCCTCTTTTAGTTTAAAACAATCACCCCATGTCCTATTGCAACAGGCCCTGATAAACTTTTCCAATCTTCCCATCCCCAAAAGGTCCCCATCATTCTTATAAGCCCCTTTTAGGTATTAAAAGGGTACAATAACATCTCCTTGGAACTCTCTCTTCTTGAGCCTGAACAACCCCAAATCTCTCAGCCTTTTAGGGAAGTAGCACCATCTTACCACCAAGCATCAGGTTTGGGACAACCAAGAGAAACACTTAAAGCTGCTTAGCATAGTGATTAAGGTCAGGGAGTCTGTCATCACCCTCTGTTTTATGCATTTTCAGTGCAGGTCTTCCTTTTGAGATGTTGTCCTACCTACTTCACTTTATGTCCATTCAATAAATTTCTATAATTCTTCCAAAACAGTTGAGATGATTCTGTCAACTCCTCCACTTTTTAGTTGCTTTTCATGACTGATCACTTACTCTTTTTGGAAAAAAACCATCTTTTAATACTTTTTCTTGTTTCACTGACTTCCTTTTTCTGACAAATTTTTATCCAACCCTATTGAATTGAGAAAAAACACTCAGTTTGTTGAGCAGGTGTTTACTTTGTCATCATGATTCACCAATAAGATAAAGTTTCCATTGTAAACATTAGCATACTCTCGTCTAGTCATGTGCTGCAACACACACGACTTGTGTCCTGTGAAATGCCTATATTGTGTGCTTCTGAAGTGTTTTACCACTCTTCTAGGGGTAAGGGACTGTAAAAAGAAAGCGAATTTCACACCACTCCAAACAGAAACTTCATGGTCCATTTGGTAGAGAGCGAGGATTAGAAAGAAGAGATTAAAATGTATGAAATGAGCAGAAACAAAAATCAACTAATTTCCATATTAACCTGATTCTGAAGTATTTTTATCCCAAACAATTCTGAGCCAAACATGCCCATTCAATGGCCAAATATGCCAAAAAATGGGACAAAAAGGAATTTCAAACAACTTCCTGACTCCTTCAGACCCTTGGCTAGTTTATGAACATCCTCAGGGCTGAACTAACCTCCATCATCTAACAACCCATTGTTCACTATTCTGGCACGAGAAACTAAACAGAAAAGTCCACATCAAACCCATTAACATGGTTACAGTCTCTGTGAGGGGTTACCAAGAACTACAGCAACAGTGACAAGTCCCTCAGAGTTTCTGCAGAAATGGACTACATCAGTCAAACAGGTTAAATATTGTTTGAGACCATAAAAATCAGCAAAAATGCTTATCAAATTCAATGCTGCTTAAACATCACTATGTGTACACAAGCTGTCGTGAGAAGTGGAGAAATCATGACACTAGGCTATCTGAGCAGCCTGGAGGAGCCTGTAAGACCTTCTACACATGCATATGCAGTTGCACGTTTCAGAAATAATTTGTGCATACCAAACATCTGAATAGCAGTCCTAAACAATATGTTTTTGTACCAGCTCCTTTTTATTTAGAATACTGGAAGAAGATTAAATAACGCGGGTCAGAACTTAAAAAAAAATAGACTGTTCAATACGCAACTGGTGACATTTTTTGAAGACTCACACTTCACTTGTTCCTTCACATTATTACCGCTGAAACAGACAAGTCAAATACAGTGAATGCAAAAATAATATAAAACAACACAGGCAGTTCTGCTTTGAAGGTCAATGTGAAAGATAAAGAGTACAGCACAAAGTTGTGTGTGGTTTCTTTGGGTGTTTTTTGTTTGGTTGTTTTGGTTTGGTTTTTTTTTTTTAATTAAAATTAATCTAGGGACAGGAAACAAAATTAATCATAAGCAGTACAGTTTAACACAAAAGGATTATTCCGAATACAAGGGGAAGGCTCCCCTTGTCCCAGATTTTTATGGTTTAGACTGTGTAAAATTGCAACTAACAGTGATTTTCATCCAAGAAACTGCAAGAGAGGATAAATGAATGTAATGTTTCAGACAAGTGTTGTTACCCTTGTTCTGATGGAGGACAAAGCACTGCACAGTGTGATAAAGGGCCTATTCATAAGCATCCAGTATTTGCATAATATCTGATAATGATGAGTTTTATGAGACTTCAGTAGGTGCCCAGTTTATATATTCATAAACCTGTCTGAAAATACAGCCCCAGTTGTTTGAATCCTCCCATTCTCAGTACTTTGGATCACACTGACCCAAATGAAAACATCTTGGAATTAAATTTTCAGAGACCTGAGATTCAGACATCTCAATCTTTGTTCTCAAGGCTGTGGAAATCAACACGCTGTACTCTTAAGCCTTACTACCTTGTTTTACTGAAGAATTCAGTGATTGGATCAGAAAGAAGATCTCATGTACTCAGTTGCTATAAACACCATGCATGACATTTTAGTACCAAAGAGCTAGATATTTTGATTCAATGAGCTCAGGGTCAGTGGAAAAATTATAGCCTACAAAAATATACAGCTCCCTAAGAGTGTGCATTAGAGAGATATATGAGAAACCTTGTTTGCATCTTGGAGATTCCCACAGCTGTAAATACAGCACACGGAAAGCATAATACAGCAAGGCAGTATTGACTTGCTCTTATCAAAGACCAGACAGTTAGCAGGACCATAGCATGGACCAAGTACAACAGACTACAACAAAGAGTAGCTGCCTACTTATCAGAAATATATGTCAAGGCTCCATGGAGAAACATGAATAAGTTATCCTCTTCATAAAAAAACCAGATGAAAAATGAAAAAAAAATGAAAAAAATCAAGCCTATGAATTGTTTTACTTTGTCAAAGCTATCTTCACAAAAAAAGAAGCTTTGAAACTTTTTTTTGGAAGCTGATGTACTCCAACTTACATGCATTAAGTCATCACTGACATAAATCTGTAATTTTGGCACCTAAGCCCAAGTGACTTTATTTTATCACCCACAGACACTCTGGCAGGAGACAGACACAAGACTGAATACATCTATAAATCACAATATTATTTACTTACACATTTTTAGTAAAAATTTAAGAAAAAAAAGAAAAAAGCAGCTTCTGAAACAGTAAAGTGCATTTGTCCTAAAAATAGCCAAGTTTATTCCCATTCTTATGATACAGATACAAGAGAAAAACACCTCATGAAAACAGTAGAAGCATCTTAAAGGTATTTCATAGTTCTTATGGAGTTGATTCAGAGACAAATACAGAAGTCAAGTCAGGTCTCTAGGTGAATAATCACACTGAATTAACTCATTTTGCAATGTTAATATAAGCATGGAGCATAAATCCGTGAACGATTACTATAGTCCAAATACATCAAGACAGATCACAATTCATGACGTAGAAAATAATCTCTTAGTAATCTATTGCACAGGTAGACTTTTGTTGCTAGAAGAACTGAAAATCTAGTAAGAAACAGCAAAAGTATATACCACTATATAAAGGATTACAAAATCTATTTTTAATCATAAGAAGAACATTTCTCTAAATAAGAATACATCTACTATACGCTAATATTTCATTAATATCTAATAAAATGTTAGATATCTATATATGAGAGACGTTGACACACATTTAATTTTGAAGTGATGCATCTAAATACAGATCCACAATTAAAAGTTCACTGGATTTCAGTGTCAGTCACAGCAGACAAGTTCAAACAATTCATGAAAGGGGAACTGAGCCTCCTTGCATCGTTCAGCTAAAAATCGAAACAAGCTCTTCCCTGAAGTTACCAGAAGCACTGGGCTCTCCCATAGCACTGCTGTGGACCACAAATGCAACCAGCTTACCACGGCACTGGAATTAGAATGTTTAGTAAGAGTGACTTTTTTGAACAAAACCTGTGAACAAAAGAAAAGAGCAAACAAGAACCACCACTAACAGCTTAGGAAACTTTAAAACGTCACTGAAATTTGTAGCAGTCACAGAAACTGAAAAGAAGGTGAAGGGGTCCCTGTAGTCTCATAACTGCAAAATCATGTGATGGCACTGTAAATTGTGCCTGCCAGCAATTTAGTTTCCCAGACACAGGGAGTCGGGAAGGTCACATCAGAAACATATGCCTCCTTCAGCACAGATCTTTGGAAGCAATCACTTAATAAAGAGCACTTCTTTCAAGCACTTTAAGCATGCATAATGTTATTTCCAACTAGCACACATGCTTCCCATCTGCTTTAATCACTACTTCAGTTAACTCTTACAGGATTGCTTCTTCAACTCCATGCTCTGTGTATGATTACAAGTAGAAACACTGACATCTCTTCTCTCAGGGTACTTTTGGCTGCAGAGGAAAGAGCAAATAAGAGAAAATTTCTTGTCTGGTTTCACATTTCAAGGAGATTTAGGTATTTATTTATTCAAATACATAGGTGTCTAGCTGACCTTACCCTGAGAATGGCTGGTACATCTCCCCACACTACTCAGAATGCAAAGCTTAACATTCACTCATTTGTAAAGAACATAATACAACAGAAATCTTAGTTTAAAATCTTGCCTTGGCTAAGCATGTTGAAAATTAATGTCATGATGAATTCCTGCAGTTGTTTTCATTTACATTTCATGTGGGACTCAGATCCCTTGTAAGAAGTTTGGGAAGTGGTGTGTGCATGTTTATTTTTTTAAATAGCTTTTAGTGTTCAGAGTTTTTCTTCCCCTCAAGTTTCAGACTTGGCAAGCAGTTGCAAGCCTCTCAGTGATTTCCTGTTTTACCTTTTATTTATCACAATACTCTAGATACAGTTTAATTTACTTTGCCAATATTTATTGTCTCATCTGCCTTTAAATGGAAACCTGGTGCACTTAAAAGCTGTCTATTTCCACAGCAGCAAATACAAATACTTGTGTAACCTCTGTTCTGTAATTTCTTGCAGCAGTATTTCTTCAAGTACCATAGCTGAGATTCTTGTAACTTCTTTAGTAACAACTACTTTAATAGAATTAATTTTGCTTTGCCTTTCACAGATCTGGGCAAAGAAAAACACCAATGTCACTAAGTTTTCCTAGATCAATTTCATTGTGTATTTACAGATTAAGAAAGTGAAAAGAGAGCAAATGTAAAAAGAAAACAGCCTGATTCTCTAGGACACACTGTTTGTGGAGCAGAGACAGGTATTGTCCAAAACCATTTCTTAAGTTAAAACATTAAAGACCCCCCTGTGTATTTACTCCAAAATTATAAGAAGCTTGCAACCAAGAATCAATTAAGCTATTCTAACAGGAGTTCAGATTTTTGGATTAAGGTTGTCATGAGATCAAAAACTTTCTAGTTTTACTCAAGTTTTACTTTCTTTAACTTTAGTTTTACTCCAAAGACCTGGTTTAAAATACAACTTGAAAGTAATACCCTGTGGAATATTTAGATCCATGTCATCTAGCAGCTTTCTAAAAGGGAGGTTTTCTGAGGAACTTGAAATAGTGATTTATTCCCCCAGTGCACAAACAAAATACATCAGTAACCACTTTAAATTCAACTTAGAGAATCTGTTTTCTTGTGCCCATGATAATTTGGTGGGTCACGTTTTAAAGTTAAACACGAATTGTTCTCAAGCTTTGCCTTTTTAATGATAAGTACTATTACTGGGTTGAAAATATTTCTTACCTCATGGAAATTCTCCCTAGTTTCACAGTAGACTTGTGACATCTAAAAAGTCAGGAATGCCTCCTTGGATCAATGAAAAGCATGGACTTAGAATGAAGACTTCAATGCCATCGACAAGTCTTCTGACAATCAAGTTACCGGACATTAAATAAGTAAATTTCCTCTCTTAACCTGAATTTCCATCTCAAACCTGAAAAGCCTTTGCCCCGAAAGTTTAATCAAAACACTTTGCAACCATGTACCTCAAAAGATTTTGTATTTTCTAACAGAAACACTATTAAATTCCTTAGCTGTTCTCACAGTAACACTAGTCCACAGTTGACCGTTGCAAATATACAACATTGGGATTTTCATAATCTCTGATCCCTCATTTTAACACAGTTGATGTTTTAGTAAAGTGTGGGGTGGATAAACACCCATTTCATTATTTTTTTGCTACTGTGAGCTACACTGCCTACACAGAACTGTGCATTTGCCTTATCAGGCCCCTACTCTGAACTCCACCTAGAGCACAATATTTTCTCCCTTCTACACATCAGTGAGAAATGGTTTCTGCCCTGAAAAGTTGCTATCCTACCTGCTACCTGAAGTTCTCTCTCTCTCTCTGACTTAGTGACAGTTTTTGTAAGAAGCACATGCTATATTGACCTTGATCCATAACTCAACTTGATTAAATACAAGCAGATTATGCCCGAGGCCTCCATACACATTATTTGAACATCTATCTTGTATCACATTTCTTTGTAGCTTCACCTACTTCAGCATTTCTTGGAGCTCCTCACAACCTCATTATTACACAAGTCTTACAGAATATTACATTATATTCAGTTTTAAATTCTTATCAAACTTCTGTTAGCTCTCAGCCTCCCTTCCACGGTATATTCTCTGCTCTCACAGTTTCCCTTTCCTACACTCATTCCACTATGGTATGTTCAGCTTCTATAGATACTAACATCTTTGGGTTTTATATCTTTTACACTGTCTTGGGTTAGACATTTGCAAAAGTTAAATTTAAAGTTGCATAGTTTTTGAAGGCAGGTCGATATAAAGATCTTCCTTTCGATACCAATATTTTCTAAAATCCATCTGAACACAGACTTGTAAGCAGATCTGTTCACACATACAAAAAGTCTAAGCTAACATCATCCCAATAAGGATAAAGCACATGAAGACCTATAAGCTGCATACGCAATGTACCCTTTTCATCAATTTGTTATTTGTTTCTGTGCATAACTAACCAGTAGTATTATTAACAATCCAATTATCCAATTCATCTCAAGTGGAAATGGCCATTTGTGCATCTGGGACTTCCTCCCACCTTCTCTGTTCTTTTATGCAGTTTTGAAGACTCATAACTACATTCAACGAGTTTTAACTAATACTATTTAGTATTAGAATAAAACTTCTGCACTATCAGTAAAAGAACTAGATTTAAACTGAAAACCTCATAATGAACCAGGCTTCATTCAGGAAAAGGGAACATCGAAGATAAACATCTACTGATCCAGGCTACGCAGGAAAATGTCTGCTGGATTTACTGCAGAAAAAAACCCAACCAACCACAAGTAAATGTCCAAATAGCAGATCAAATTCTTGCCATGATTTAAGCACCAATTTGTCTGTTATATGTAACAAAAACTGTTCTATGATGATCAGAATGGAGCATTGGTTTATGAGCAGAAAACAGTATCTCTCCAGTAGCATGTTTTAATCCTTTTAGGTACTGCTACAATATTAAAAAAAAGGAGGTTGTTACCTAAAAGCCAAAATGAGACATCAGGCACTGGTTGTGCTTCATCTATTGAAAGCATGTTTCTGAAGTACCAAAGCTTTCTATTTGAGCAAACTTCATTTTCATAATCCGGTTTTCTTAACTTCAAGTGAGCAGCTTATACAAAAGCCATTCCCCTCCCATCAATGAGGCTGGTCACGGAGGTAAAGGTGCCCATATATATAAGGCACATGCCATCCAAGAAAGTCAACAGACCTTCACGTAAATACAGAACTGCAAGATTAGAGCTAATGCTCATCATCTGCCACTGGATTACTGCAACAAGGAGCATTACATTGCAAGGACTCACATTTGGCCTGAAGTTGACTCAATGTAACAGGCACAATATTCTGTGTCTGTAAGCCTCCACGTAAAACTATTTTCTTTCTACTTTTGTACATACATATAAATTAAGCTATGGCACACAAGATTAATATTATCTTATGAAAAGGCTGGACCAAGAGTTATTCTGCAGATGTTTTTCATATAAATATTCTTCTCAAGAAAAACTTGTTCCATTAAATGTACATTAACTTAGATCCTAAATACAGTATAAGAAATTGATCTGATAACTTCAATTAAGCAGTGTCCTCTTGAATTATTTTTCCTCTGTAACATCATGAAGTATCAAAAAAATACATCTTTATGTCCATTTTACTAATGTGCCACACTTTTATGAACTTGCTGACTAAAAAAGAAAAAACTTCTAATTTACTGAGTCCCATGTAAGAACACATTAGTACTCCAAGTTTAAAGCACACCTTTAAGAGAATTAATTCTGTTTAATAAATAATTTTCTATCAAATGATTAATCTCTTGATTATTTTAATTAGAATTTGCCAAATGTATATTATTTCTACTACCAGAGTAGGCAATGAATTATTTATGCACTTAGGTTAACATGGCTTACAGGCTTGACAAATTGCCTACTCAGAATGACTAACTAATCTATTATTGGTTTAGTATCAAGACGGCAAAGTGTAAAAGTATCTTAACAAACTTACTAAACATTGTCTATGTGTAGAATGAAAATAAACAAATTAAAATAAAATTTCAGTTGCACACATGACTAAAGAGCAGAATGTTCTTAGGGTACCAAAGGTTAACAATAAATTGCAATGAGTCTAATAACTAATTGTTTCTTGCTTCTAGAAATGTCTGCATTTTAAAGTCATTTCCAATGCAAGCTCAGGCCAAAATGTGTTATTTTTCGTTTTTTTCTGGGGCACTTGTTCAATTAAAGCAACGCAAATAACAGAATTATACCCCAGCCTGCTCCATATATGCCTGCCACAGGTGCCAACTGTCAAACAGACTGATACCTCAATGTACATGTTACTTCAGTAGCCTGTGCCTGAGGTGACATTAAATGCCTTCAGGAAGGAGTAAAAGGAGGACCTCTACTGTGATGTCTCCCCAGTATGTGCTCCCAAACATCAGCAGCTGTTATTCCAGCTGCATAAGGAACAGTAGAAGGACAATTTTCAGATTGCCACTGGACCACTGGGTCTCACCCACTATTATTTCCAAAGGAAGCATTACATGACATTTAAAAAGCCAAAGGGTACTTCAGGATCATGGAGTATTAGAGTATTATTCCCTACAGAGAAAAATCAAGCCAGTATTTTATTTTACACATACCTCTGAAATATTTTCAGATAAAAGGAGAGAAAGAACTGGAAGATACACAACAACGATATCTTGACATCCAAGGATAGTAATAGACCCTTCGATGGACACTTTAAGGTAAATGCAGTAGTTAGAAAGAGCAAAGCAACACAGACTATTCTAATGAGCTGTACATTGCCACACCGAATGTCATAGAATCATAGAATGGTTAGAGTAGGAAGGGTCTATAAAGATCATTGAGTTTCAACCTCCCTGTCATGGGCAGGACACCTCCCACTAGACTAGGTTGCTCGAATACCCATTCAGCCTGGTCTTACAGGGAACACTCACAGGGATGAGGCATCCCCAACATCCCTGGGCAACCTGTTCCAGTGCAAGAAAGTTGTGGGAAGCAACACACTAGATAAGGATGTGCTGCGGTGGGAACATAAACTTCTACAGTACGCAATGGTGTGAACAAGTAAAGTGGAAAGTTACTGGCCTTGGTAGAAAAGTATATAAAGACCATGCTTGCTTAATAAAGCTGATTTTGATCCTGCCTGAGTCCTTGCCTTTCAATCTGCCACACTGGAATGGTTCTTGAAGAACTGCAGCCCATGGGAAGGACCCACATTGTACAAGCTAATGAAGGACTGTACTCTATAGGAAGGACCCCATGCTGGAGCAGGGGAAGAGTGTGAAGAGGAAGGAGTAGCAGCCACAAGATATGATGAACTGACTGCAACTGCCATTCCTCATCCCCCTGCACCTCCTGGGAAAAGGAGGTAGAAGAGTCAGGAGTGAAACTGAGCCTGGGAAGAAGGGAGGCAGGGGGGTGGAAATGGTTTAAAATTTGGTTTTATTTCTCATTACGGTTACCCTACTTTGATTTGATTGGTGATAAATTAAATTAATTTCCCCAACTTGACTCTATTTCGCATGTGCCAGTAATTGCTGAGTGAACTCCCTGTCCTTAACTCATGAGTCTTTCCTCATATTTTATCTCCACCTGTCCACCTAAGTAGGGGCAGTGAGCCAGGGTCAACCCACCATATCTCTCTAACTTCAAAGGTGTTAAAGGTTGCACACTAGAATTAGGCCCATCAATTGTAAAGACAAAGTACGAGAGTGAAAATACCACACAGATCCCCTGTACTGCTCTTAGGAACAAACTTCACACCTGTCTTCTTTCAGAAGACTCTGCTGCCGAACAAATAAGAGCATCAGGAGAGAGTAAAATAAGGTATGTTTTCTTCATCTGTTCACTCTCTGTCTCTCTCCATTTTTCTTATTTTTTTCTTCAGATTTGGTTTACATAGCACTGATACCCACTTTTCATTCCTGTGCTAACGTCTAGTAAACTATGCATAAAACTCCTGGAGGGAACCCTCCTAAAACTTTCATCCTGTCTAGAGATTTGAAGAACATGCATGGCCTGCTTAGAAACAGTAATTTATTTTGCCCATCCTTTCAATTCTTCTGAAAGAAATGCTGCAAAGGCAGACAGCTATCAAGCCACCTGAAGAATTCCCTAAGTGTCCAATTTGTTTAAAGTTGTAGAAACAATTTAAAGTTACAATTCTCTAACTCATTTTGGAAAGAAACCCAAGCTACCCACAAATTAAATGCTGTAAACAGCCTTTACTGTGATATCAGCATCTACAGCACGTAAGCAGCACCTGTCACTAGAAGACAGCAGTTCCTCCTTTTACTGCTCGCCACCAACAATTTTCCTGTCAGGTCGTCTGCATTTTCACAGCATCATAGAATCAGTTTTGACAAAACAGTTGCCAATAACACTAAAGCCTGGATTTCAAGAGTGCCATAAAGCTGCTGCAAAGGCCTGGTTTGCAAAGCTTAGCAGACAGTTAAGCACTGGGAGAGGGGTTCAGTTCTTCCATGTTTTCTGAAGCCTGACCCAGCAACCACGATCAAGCTCCTGTACTACAGCAGAGAAGTGGCTACAGCCTGTGGACTGTCTTTTTACAACAGGGCAATCATAGCTAGCTTCAACCTGCTGCTTTATGAGCTACTACTTCAGCATCATCAACCAAAACATTTCACAGAATTGTGGGTGTTAGAAAGGCCCTTCAGAGATCATCTAGCCCAACCCCCCTGCCAAAACAAGTTCACCTAGAGCAGGCTGGACAGGAATGCATCCAGGAGGGTTTTGAATGTGTAGTCTGTAAGTTACTTACAGAGGACTACCCTGAGATTTAGCCACAGATACTCTGACACCCAAGAATCAATTTTACATAGGAGAGTTGGAGAGATAGGGAATGGACTACTAGATGAATAAGGAATTGGCTGAATGGCTGCATACAGACTTTCAGTCAATATCCAGGTGGAAACCGGTAATGAGTGGAGTCCCTTAAAGGCTGGAGAGAGGCTAACACTATTCAAAATACTCATTAATGACATAGACAGTGGGATTGAGTGCATCTTCAGCAACTTTGTGGATGACACCAAGATGAGTGGTGCAGTTGATAACACCTGAGGGAAGGGATGTCATCCATGTGGACCCTCACAAACTTCAGGAGTGGGCCCGTGTGAATGTTATGAAGCAAGGCCAAGTGAAACCTGGATAGAGCAATCACCAATATAAGTACAGAAATCTGCAGAAAAAGGAAAGCTTCTCCTACCTTAATGTCTTCCCATATGAAATTATGTAGAATTTTCTGGCTACAATTTTCTGTTTTCTGAATAATTTACAATTTTCTGCTATAATAGGCTTCAGCCACAACACTGCAATGTGGAGTACCCCTGCTGAAAATTGTATAGATAAGTGCACACTGGAACTATTGATTTAAAACTCATTAGGCAAAACCCAGAAAAGAATGAGTTAGCACAGTATAGAGTGATGATTTTGAAATCATTTACCTTTGATTAGCAACCCCCCCCTTTTTTTTTCTTCCACTGGAGCACATGCATATATACCTCTCCCCTGAAGTATGTCCAATCTGGCAATTCAGCATAAACTGCTGCAAACAGCCCAGCCCGGCAGTACTTTTCATTACATCAGGCAGAAAGTGCTCTGGTATGCCTCACTATGTGTGCTGGTGACTCTGGTATAGCCCCTGACTTGTTTGACTTGAACAATATTTATGCTATGATTTGCTAGACTTATATTAGTTGACATCTTTTAAACCTCTGTTTTGTACTTGCAGATACAATTTTCAGATATCAGGCAGCTCAAAAAGCATAGGAGACTTTTCTCCAAAGATCTCTAATCTCCTTGTAAGAAAATGTTTCAATTCTGCAAAGCCCAGAGTAGACTTACTATGTGTACTGTTCATCCTCGTTCTTAATGTAGCAGGGCTTCCAGGAATATAGAAGTAGTTTCTCTGAGGCAAACTAAAATAAGTAACTCCTTTTGGAAAAATGTGAGGGCAAAGAAGTGAAGAATAGGAAACTTCATAAACACTGAGTTCTTACTGCTGTGTCTAACACAATTACAACTACCTATGACAGATTAAAGAAACAAAGTTTCCCAACTCTCAACCCCCAAAATTTCGTCCATAAAGACAATTTTTCCTCTCATCTTTCCTATAAAACACATATCGAAACAAGAAAGAATATCCTAAATATCCTTCCTCAAATATCAGCCTCAAAATCTGAAACACATGAGCCAGTTCTTAGCCAATTCAATACATACCCTCTCCTTTATATATCAAAAAGGAAAACTACACATTGCCAATGTGCGAATATTGGCTTTGTTCTTCTGGAAGCCTGTGTGGCTGACAGCTGGAACAGACTAGCTTCTTGTTTTATACAGGGAAGGGGAAAATCTGGAACTGAGCTTTGTTCGGGCACTGGTGAACACTTCAGGACTAGTTCTTTAAGTCTAAGGAGCCCACAATACAAAACATTTTTAAGAGGATCAAGTGCTTTGTGCAGAAAAATGAGGAACACACTTCCATAAGAGCATCTGTGCAGACAAATGTTAACTCTTATTCCCAGAAGGGCTTTGGCCTTTAGGATTATGAAATACGAAAAAGCTACTACAAAAATACTACTGCTATTCTAATAACCTCCAAAACAGCAACTGATTGAAAAAGGAACTACTGGCCAGGAAGAGAAGAAAATCTGAACAAAGGGAACCAGCAATTTTAAAACAAGGCTTTGTTTGACCAAAGGAATTTTGATTGAAGGTTATATCACTGAAAATAACAAAATAACTCATGGCAGAGGTTGGAAGAGATTGTCAGAGATCATCTAGTCCAGCCCTGCCGCCAAAGCAGGTTCACCTAGAGCAGGCTGGACAGGAATACATCCAGGCAGGTTTTGAATATCTCCACAGAGGGAGACATGACAGCCTCTTTGGGAAGCTTGTTCCAATGCTCTGTCACCCTCACATAAAGAAGTTTTTCCTCATGTTCAGACAGAACTCCCTGTGTTCCAGCTCACCAAGGCACCACTGCAAAGAGCCTGAATACATCCTCTTGATACCTGCCCTTTAGATATTTATAAGCACTAATAAGATTCCACTTTAGTCTTCTCTTCTCCAGACTAAAAATGTCCAAGATCCTCAGCCTTTCCTTGTAAGACAGATGTACTAGGCCCCTAATCATCTTTGTAGTCCTCCGCTGTAGTCTCTCCAGCAGTTCCCTGTTATTCTTGATCTGGGAGACCAGAACTGGACACAGTATTCCAGATGTGGCCTCACTGGGGCAGAGTAGAAGGGGAGGATGACCTCCCTTGACCTGATTCCATTTTCTTTTTAATGCACCCCAGGATGCCATGGCCTTCTTGGCCACAAAGGCACATTGCTGGGTCATCCTGTTGTCCACCAGGACTCTCAGCTCTTTTTCCTCAGAGCTGCTCTCCAGCAGGTCAGTCCCCAACCTGTACTAGTGCAGGGGGTTATTCCTCCCCATGTGCAGCACCCTACATTTGCCCTCATTGAATTTCATCAGGTTCCTCTCTGCCCATCTCTCCAGCCTGTCCAGGTCTCGTTGTATGGCAGCACAGCCTTCTGATATGTCAGCCACTCCTCCCATTTTTGTGTCATCAACAAACGTGCTGAGGGTACACTCTATCCCTTCATCCAGGTCATTGATGAATACATTGAAGAGGACTGGACCCAATACTGAGCCCTGGGGAACACCACTAGTTACGGACCCAGATTCTATGCCACTAATCACAACCCTCTCAGTCTTGTCTTTCAGCCAGTTTTCAAGCCACCTCACTATCCATTCATCTAACCCACACTTCCTAAGCTTACCTATGAAGATGTTATGGGAGACAGATGTTATGGGCTTTTATGAAAAGCCTTGCTGAAGTCAAGGTAGACAACATCCACTGTTCTCCCCTCATCCACCCAGCCAGTCATCCTGTTGTAGAAGGATATCAGATTGGTCAAGCATGATTTCGCCTTGGTGAATCCATGCTGACCAATAACCTTTTTTTATTCCATATGCTTAGAGATGACATCCAGGACTAATTGTTCCATCATCTTTCCAGGGACGGAGGTGAGGCTGACTGGCCTGTAACTTTCCTGAATCCTTCTTCTTGCCCTTTTTGAAGATTGGAGTGACATTGGCTTTCCTTCAGTCCTCAGGCACCTCGCCTGTTCTCCAGGACCTTTCAAAGATGATGGGGAGTGGCCCAGCAATGACTTCTGCCAGCTCCCTTGGCACTCACAGGTACATCCTGATCTGGGAAGCTGGCATAGAGCAGGGGACTTAGTGGAGGATTGGATAGGCAATTGTGCTTGCTAGACAGAGTGGGCTGGGATGAGCAAGAGCATAATTGCAGAGGACACAACATCCTGAGAGATAAGAGAAGCAGCAGCTTGCTAAAGCTGGCAAAATTGCTTTGTGCTGAATCTCGTGGAGCAAGACTACAAAGACCACCAGAGCACATGATGACCCTAGACAGTGCAAGATGCATGTGAATAAGGGTGAGAGATAACTCAGAAAGATAACGAATACGTCAAACAGCTACAGGAAGTAATATGAATATGCATGTACTGCTGAAATATAAGCCTGAACCCCTTGACCATGTATTTGGAGGAAATATGCTCTATGTGTCCGGCACCAGAATAAAGAATGGCTGCTTAATAACTCCGGTTATTGAGTCTTTCGCTGCTTCAGACTCATCAGGATACATGGACTTGCGGATATCCAGTTTATTTAACTGATCTCTAACTTCTCCACCAAGGGGAAGGCTTCCTTTTTCCAGACATTTTCTGTTACCTCCAAAGTCTGGGACTCCTGAGAGCTGGCCTGAGCAGTAAAGACTGGAGCAAAGACATTCAGCAACTCCGCTTTCTCTGCATCCTCTCTCTCCATGGCACCCATCTCATTCAGCAGTGGGCCCACATTTTCTCTAGTTTTTCTTTTGACTCCAATATACTTAAAGAAACCCTTCCTGTTCACCTTGACATCTGTTGCCAGGTTTAATTCCAAGGAGGCCTTGGCTTTCCTCGTTTCATTCCTGTATACTCTGACAGCATTCCTGTAACCTTCCCAAGTGGTCGGTCCCTTCTTCCACACACTGTAAACTTCCTTCTTCCACTTGAGCTTTTTCAGAAGCTCCCAGCTCAGCCATGCAGGTCTCCTGCTTCCTCATTTTTTGCTCTTAGGGATATACTGCCCTTGACTTTGGTGTTTGAATTTTAGCATATATGAGTTCGTCATTTGTTTTTTAGACCCAGAAGCTTTGTCATTCCCTTTAGAGAGGTACTCTAAAATCCAGAGAATCTCAGTGCCATTCAAAGAGGTTTGAAGTTTTCCAGTGTTGCTGCTAATTTCCACAAAAGGCAGAGAAACAGAGAATTGTGCTGAAATAAAGAGCCATGTGATTATTAGTGAATCTTGCTAAAGTAGTTAATAATTTGCTCACCTGTTGTAAGCTGTTGTTTGACTGTCAACATTTGAAGGTTACTGCGTGATTGTTAGACAATGGAGTAACTAGTCTTGCTTATCATAAGAATTAGAAAACAAGATAAAGGGAGCTCAGACAACAAACCAGCTTGAAGCAAGGCCAGTTGCCAAGTCAGCCAGAAAAGGGAGCAAAACAACCAAGGTCATCTAGAGGACAACTGATGAAGAGGAAGATATGATCACCAAAGTGACTGTGGTTCCTGAGAATGGTCAATACATGGCAGCAAAGACCGTGGAGAAACTCACCTCCTGAATATGGAATTGGTTCCAAGAAAGGTGGACTTATGGTAATCAGGTCACAGAAAAACTATGATTATGCAAAACTTTTGTAAATACAAGCCTGTTGAAATTGTGGCTGAGTGGAAGCACCCTGAGGAAAAATCCTGGTGTGACCCCAGTGCTGCAATAAAGAACACTGCTTGATAGTCACATTGGCTATTGAGTCCAGCTACTTTGTTTTAGTGCTCTGTCTATTTTTACCAATGATTTATTTAAAGCATTCCAAAGTTTATCAATGACATTCTAATAGTAAAATATAAAGCTTATGAAAGAAATAACAAAGACAGGCTGTGTTAGTTTGCAGGCTTTTATGCAAACTGGTTTCATGCTTTTTAAGAACTAGGACATAACAGAGTAAAGCAGCCTAGGAGAGCTGTTTGTTGCTGGCGTGCTACCAGGGGACCAAAGATAAATAAATAAATCAGAGGCTGTAATTAGGTGATTTATGTATAAATTAACCCTCTGAGCAAGGTTTAACACCTGCTGCTGTAGTTGATACAACTACTATTTTTGTTCACCTTCAAGGTTTGAGGAGCATGCAGGATGATCAAATAAATCACTACCCCACCTTCACATGAATCTAGGAGAAAAATCTTTTTTAAGCCTTAATTTGGTGAAGAAGACAAGCTGTATTTGGTGAAGAAGACAAGCTGTAAACTATGGCAGTTGCCAGGAGTCAGCCTCACTATCTCATCTCCCATTCCTCTTGCACACATTAGAAAGAGCTGGTCTAATGACTTAAGGGAGTCCTCTACTGTACTAACATACAGAGAGCTCATACTTAACTTGCGCTTTTTTATTTTCATATTTTTCAAATGTGCCTAATTTAAGCATTCCTCAGATGATGCTTAAAAGTAGCCATTCTTCAAACTACACAAATTTTTGGCCCTTATGGACATTCAGTCGTACAGTGATAATGTCCTAGGCCACCATGTGATTGTGGGCAAATAATGGCAGGCTTCACATAATTTACATAACTCAGTCAGGATATTGTTAAGTTTATTTTTTTTTAATCACACTGATCTATTCCATTTTCAACACGGTGTTATAAAATATACTTGTGGAATTTACTGGTCCTGTGATCTCTGTATCGTACACAGAGGGTTGTAGTTATTCCAGCTGCAACATTGCAGTTGTCTCTACAATATTCTGGGGTAGTGTAAGTTTTCTGTTTCCCTGAAAATTACTCCATGAACCAAGGTAGTAACAGACTTGTACAAGTTGCCAGTCTTACTATCCAATCAGTGTGTGTGAAATTCCCATAATATGAAATCTATGTGTCTACCTTGCTGGTAGATACTACCTGCTGCCTACTTTACTGGTGTCTACTGTACACTAGTGGTAAAACATGTCCTGGTAAACTGAGATTTACGGTACACAGTGAACAAATGGTTTTTAGATTGTTGTAAATCCAGTGTGTCATCGTCACACTGGCTCTCATTCTTTTGCAACTGGCACAAGTAGATCAGTAGAAAGTCTTCTGACATCAGTTGGGCAGAATCATGATACAACTCTTCTAGCAATAACTATTTTTGAGGTATACTTTATTAAGCAATGGACATTTAAAAGAAAATGTTGTGACAGTGTGAGAGCCAGCAGACATGGGTACACTAAAACTGCCCATTGTAAGTTCTTAATTATTATGAGCCATCTACAGCTTAACTGTATAAGCCTTTTATGTATATATTAAAAATACATAAAAATCTGAAGTCTTATGATTATTAAAAGAAACAAGCTATATAAGCATAACAAAATGTCATGAATACTCAGTCTAATTATAATTCTGAAACAGTTTCTCACATCTTTCACTTCACTATAGAAGAGAGATAATTCTAAAGTTATTGTAGTGAGTTATATTGTAACTAGATGTGGTTAAGATATTGACATCCTCAATGTTTGTCTTCCACTTCTCTTTACTCAAAAAGAACTCCAAATCTTTTAATAAAATGTTCTGAGAAACAATAACAATTACTGAATCAGTTAAAATGTTGGTTTTGGAAGATGAGTTTGCCACCATAGTTTAAAAATTATTTAAATGCCATTTCATTAAACCCAGAAAGATCTGCTTCGATTACAGGAGAGGTCTAGATGAATTCCAGAAGATTTCTTTTCCAACCTAAATATTGTGACTGAGAAAGAACACTGAAACTGTGTGTCAAATAAGTTTGCTGGCAAACCTGCTGTGTAGTTATTCTTGACCAGTCCTACATCTGAGTTTTCTTATTCACAGCTAGGCAAAATGGTCTTTTCTGTAATAGTAGAGTTTAACAACAATTATCATTGAGTTAATTTTTTTCATATTTATTTTCAAAATTTTTTTTCACAAATTTTTCTCCTTTACCCAATATGCTTTACCTGCATCTCAACTGCAGGATGCCTTATTACTGTTAATTCTTGCTGTTCAAAGCACATCCCACTTTAGACCAGCTGAATAAGCCATTTTTTTAATAGACTTATCTTTTAATCCAAGATGAGTAATTTCAATGTTATATGGAAAGACACAGCCAAAGAAGATGAGCCATGCTTTCAAATACAGAGAAATAACAGCAGCTCTCTGTAACAGAGCACAAATCGACAGTATAGGAGTGCTGTAAAGCTTCTTGACAAAGTGAATTTACAATTTTCATGGAAATTAAGTACAACTTTGCAAAATTAACTCATTCATATAGTGCTGTCCACTGTAGCTGGTTTGGGAAGACAAACACATCCTGTCAGAACTTGACTGCGTGTCTGACAACCTTTAGGTCACTCAGCAGCCAAGCTACCTAGGCTTGATGTGTGTGCCTAGACTCACACAATACAAGGTGCATATCCAAACACCAACTCAGTGGTCCGCCATCTGTCATTTATACTAGATCTTCTAAAAAACTTCCAGAGTTGTTCCTCCTCCTATTTCCTTTCCCAACACACAGCCTAAATTTAGCTAAGCTCCAGAGCTCTTCTTGCTGGGGCTCTGACCGCCAGCCTGATATACGAGATATATGAGAAATTAAGGATTTGGATTCTAATCTGTAATTAAACATTTTTTACAGCCTGTGGAGCTCCTGATGGTGTATTCAGGAAATCTGTGGAAAAGCATTAAATTAACTCAGCAGTACAGCAGGTGAGGCAGAAGATTTTTGCACTATGTAATTCCCACAAGAAGGCCTAGTTCACATTTCCTGTAAGGTAAATGCATGAATACCCACATATGCAAACCAGCTCTGCAAAGGAAATATAAAACTGATGCTCCACCACTGCCACTGGATAGGATTTCTCCTTTATAAATGTCTGAGGTTATGGAAAAGTTCATTAAACAAAAATCCTTTATGGCTTAAGAATATGTGCCCACATGATTCCGGTCAGGTAGGAAAAATTGCTGGGTCACTTCTCTTTTGCAATTTACCCCAACCTGGCTCTGAACAAACATATTTTGTATTATAATACGTTCACTAATTTCTAACAGTTCTGCAAGACTGAAACAATAAGGAAAGGCCTGCTCTTCTGTTCAAGGGAGCTGACGGAGTTCAATGCTAGCAAAACCACAACTGACTCTTCTCACAAAATCAAAATATTCTTCTGAACCTCAATCTCTTAATATTTCTGAACTAAAATGTATAAAGATTTTAAATAAGCTATAAAGGTTTTTTTTGGAACTAAGACAATATTGCCACCTTGTATAAGGTGGATTGCTTAAAATTGTAGGTGAGTCACAACTACAGTTTGGCCAAGCAGGAGTGTAATTTTGATATCCAACCCTTAAAATCCATTATCTTTTGCAACTGTGCACAAAAAATTGAAGCGTAAAAAAATGAGGGAAAAAACCCTACACAGTCCACAGTGTCACATAATGATATTTTTCCAAGCATACATGTTAAATCTGCACATATCCTTTCCATTACCAATTTGCTACAAACAGCTATCAACAGCCTGCTGGGAGTTGGGAGGGGAAATAGATGATGCTCACAGCTTGCTTTCTAAGTAAGCAATATTGCGGACATACTGCTGTAGTAAGACTGGGATCATCAGTCCTCTGCTTATTGTT
>VXBJ01000369.1:0-96659 GCA_013400055.1 Nycticryphes semicollaris
AATAATCAGAAGATTTTACTAGGACAGGAAGTTTTTTTGCACATGTCCCTAACCTGTGCCCCTGGTAGGCAGCAGACTTCTCTGTGATGTGGGTCAGGATGGCATATTGGTCCCTCTGCCCCCCTCAGTAAAGAGTCGCCTACCACAATGACCCATCTCCTTTTCCTTTCACAGGCAGTTACGGTGCCAGGTCGATGGTGACATGGTCTTTCTGGCACTTCTGACCTGGGTGCAGTAGCCTCCTCTCCATCAACTGTTTCCTCCTGAAGAACTTCATATCTGTTTCTCAAAGGTAACTGAGGAGCTGGGGGGAGCTGGGCAGTGATTCGCCTACTCCCCCAAGCAACCTGTTTCCATTTCCCCTCTTCCCTGAGGTCCTGACCTGTTGCCTGATGACGTGAAGAGGGAGGATCATCTGATTCACAGATGACCTGTTTCCTTTCTTTCAGAGAGTGGGCCCACCAGTCTATTTCTCTCTCACAGTCTCTGATGGTCCTCAGCCTCTCCACTTCATCCTTCAGCTCAGCCACCTGACTGAGCAGGTCACTCACCTGGTCATACGTGACACAGGTGCTGTCTCCACAGCTCTTCACTGCAACTTCCAGGCTCCGGCACTCTCTGCAGCCAGAGGCCTGGACGCCCACATGTTTGCACGTGGCCTCTGTCTGTGTGCCCACAGCTTTTCAAGCAACCTCATTCGAACGAGTATTAACCATAGCTGGGTGTCTAGCAACTAATACCTTACAAGTGTTGAGGTCAGTTGAGATGACAGCTGAGTCCCCTGAGCTTTTCGAGGGACTGAGCTTACCTCGTTCAGGAACACACGCGAGCACTGGTGCCACTCCTGCTCCTGGACTATCCAATGAAGTGCTTTGTCTGGACCCGTCTGTTTTGTTGCCTGTTGAAACGCATCAGTGGCAATCAGAATTTTGGGGTTTTGCATATTCACCTTTCCTATGATACTGTATATCAGTGGCGGCTTTTTTTAATTGTAGGCATAAATCTTCATCCCAATCTCTTTATGTCAGTTTACTGGCAGGTACAAAGACTTTTGATTTTCCAAACACGAGTGCTCCCATTCGAATGTGAATTCCTTTCCAAAACTTTGAGCCATTTATCATCAGTACTTAGAAACTTCTCAAAACCAGCTATTTCAGTAGGAGGAATTCCCTTCTTTAACACGATCTTCAGAGCATGGAACAGAAAATGGCCTTAAATCCTAATTTCCTTTTTTGAAGCTGCACTACTGTTGATGTTACACTCCAAGATAAGAGAAAGGGATGGGACCTCCACAATATAAAATTATACATATATATATTATATATATNGAAACCAAAAGTATTGATATTTAGCCTTAAGCCCAGGTGGCATTGACTGGCTTAAATCCATGTTTCTGGGCCAGTGAGGTTGCATGGATTTGCAGAAAAATAGGCTAGGAGGGAAAACTGACTGGAAGACTGTGGGTAGTTGAGCTGCTAGCTATTAGGCATGCTGACATGGGTCACAACCCAAACATATGCATGACCCATGTGACCCTTGCCAGTCCAAGACTTAAACTTAGCTAGATGACCCTCAGTAGAGATACTATAAATACAACCCTTTTCAAAATCTTACCACAGTCTTCACTCCAGCCCTTTCAGATGCTGGATGCTTCAGATCTAAAGGTCACAGTAAAGAGGGAGGGAAGACAAAGAGATTCTCTGAAATGCCAGCATGACTCTAGCCAACTAGTACCCTAGGTTATATACTAAATAAAAGAAAGTATTGATATTTGGCCTTGAGCCCAAGTGGCATTGACTGGCTTAAATCCAGTCAATGGGCTAGTGAATTTCATAAACCAATTTGGAAAAAAACCCCATGCAGAACCCTTGAGTGAGGATTTTTCTGGTTATTCCCAAGGTCTTGGAAATGGGTATATGTCAGTCAGGCTGAGTGCAAGAAGTAGCATGAAGGAGACAGTAACAAAATTGCCTACAAGATAATGGCCATTTTTAGTATTCTCCAACATATGGCAACTAAATTCACATCTTGTTAGTGTTTTCTTGAGAATCAGTGACATACAGTGTTATTGCTTTGTATGATAACTTTTTCTTAAACCTCCTTTGCACTACATGCTTGTACAAACACACAGATACATATGCATATGTATAGCACAAAATTTCCTATTGAGATCCTTGACAGCAAAAGAGCAAGAGCCACTATTAGTGTGGATTGTTTATGAATCGATCTGATTCATAAACTGGTTCATAAGCTAGGTTGTTTTCTATTTAGCCACATAGACCTATCCCATCCATCCCAGCCAGACAAACTCTAACAGTACTCTGATGCTGATGAGTAGATCTTGCTAGCCAAATCTATAAAGTCCTACTACTTCTGATTCACTGAATAGTAAATCCAAATTGGTAGCTGCCCAGACTGGCCCCAAATCCATACCAAGCACTAATTCAAGGCACGTGATTCCCATCACTTAACACATGGATGACAGGGACAAAGCCAAACCGTTATATCCTTCCCATACTCTAAATTAACAGTCACGCATTGGTCCCCAGAGCCTAGAATTCAAACCTTAATTGTAATCTCATCAGTCCTTTTCAGGTTTAGATCTATTCCTATCCAGTTGTTTCTGCTATACCTTACTATAGTCCACAGTGGACTTATTTCCAGCTATAACCTGTCAGATCCTCCTGAAATTCAAGTGTCCAGTCCTAAACAACTCCAAATACAGCCACATAGCATAGTTAGCAGAAGTTGCTTGCTATAATTTAACTTTTAGTTCGATCTTGGTTTTTGCTTTCCTCCTAACTCAGCAGCTGGAGCCATAACATGGTGATGTCTACTAAGCTGCGTCCTAAAGCAGCCACCCTATACTAAACTTACATCAATCCTAAACATATTCTGGCATTGCTACAGAAATATTCACTTGGCAGAAGGTTTAAAAAAAATTTAAAATTTAATCTATGATTTTCAGAAAACGATGGATGACAATGTATAATCACAAATCATCACAAATCTTTAATAAAAGTGCAATAGCTTTACATTATAGGGGATTCATTTTTTCAGATAACATGTATTGCTTCACCTGAATACTGCTTCATATCAACATATAATATAATGAGAAGTGGAGAGGGTGAAGCAATCTTATGGGTATGATAACACTGTGAAGGCCTTCAAGTGAAGTGGTCTTTCCTCAAATGATTTGAAGAAATCCAGGAAACTATTTAACAAAAAGCAGATCTGATATTAAAAGAAGCAAAATCTACACTTTCATTTCTACATAAAATTAGTTTTATCTCTTCCCAACTGATTTTGTTACCCCGGAAAGTTAGATCAAACTGCTTATCTTGACAAAGATTGATTACTAATTAAATATCACTTAAGCTAATAAAACGATACCTTGAAGTTTATCCAGATGGCTTTATTAAAAACAATAATCTTTGACATAAACATTACTTGGAAAGATCGCACTACTGAAATATTTCAGAAGCTACAGGAAGTTTTAATGATACCTTGACAAAGGAGGAAATCTCAGTAGATAGGTAGTGAAACTTAAGGTGACCTTGTAAATAGCCCATATAAAATATTTTATAAAACTGCTGTTTCCTGACATTCTACTTTTTGCACCATTTGATGTCAGGTTACATCCAGTGAAATGAAACTATATGAACAGCCATCCTTCAAATACTAAGTTCCATCATTTTTTCTGCCTCCCAGGGCATGAAATAGCTACCCACCACCTGCTGTTCACAGGTTGGTTTGTCAGGTTGCAAGTCAGAATTGATATGCACAGACTTTTATAGCATCCCAAACTGTATTATATCTCTGTAGTGTTTAGGATAGCCGCTGCTGCCCTGTGCTGGTCTGCAAGAATCTCAAGAATTAAAAATAATTCTAGGCTAAATTGTCTGTGTTTGAATGTCACCATATGTCATGCAAGGACTTTGAATGAAAATCATATATTTGGGGCAAGTTACAAAACAGCTAAGGGCAAATTCATTAAGCGTCTGCAACTAAAATTATTTTGGGTTCATTGATTCAATGTTTTTAATGAAATAATTGTATATGGCTATTCAGATTTACAAACACACACTTCTCTTTTCCAAACTGATGATGGCAAGAAAAAACAAAATCTTATTAAAGGAGTTTTTTCTTAGCCAATATCCTCCACATGCACCCCGTATATATATATTCAGGTGTGTTTCCCTTTTTTTATTCTTTATAAACAGTTGAAATAGCAATAATATTTGTTTACTTAATTGTTTTGAACACATGAGCTGGAAGTAAGTACAAAATGAATGAGTAGATTCAACCCAGATAAGCAACAGGAATGCTTTCAGGCTGTGTTTTTCTCATCACTGTTCACTTGATGGAAAGAAACTAAATTCCTTGACCTTGGGTTAGCTGTCATAAAGTGTAATCAAAATCTTTAAGCTCAGAATAAAATGTTCTAAGTAGGTTAGCAAGCAAAGTTTACTCTGTTTCTACGATGTGTCATGTCCTGAAACAGGTCATATTCACAAAACAATATGAATGAAAACAAACCCTTTTTTTCTTGTAGAAATAGTGCAGATTAAGAGCTAGTGGCAATCTACTCATAAGAGACACTGCTATTTCTTAGAAACACTGAACAAAACCTAAAAGGTTCCACAGCAAAGGAATTAGCTAAAAATCAGACTCACGGAAAATGGAAAATACAAAAAAAAAAAGTCCCAAAATGCATTTCTATTTTAAGAAATCACCAATGTCAATATAGTTTCTATTATTAGTAAATACATTTTAATGCCATATTTACCCACTACTGCTAGCAGCTATCAGTCCAGCAATGGTGGCCAACTCCAGAAGCTGGAATTTTATCTGTTTGTGCATTACTATTTCTGTTGACTTTTTTTATCCTTCTTACAACTCTTCCTTTATTGACATGACTATCAAAAGAGTACTGTAAGTATCGATTACTCCAGGAAACCAGAGAACTCTGGTAGATCACTCAGACTGGCAATAGCATACATCGAAGGTATTACATGCTGTAGCTGGGAAAACACAGCAGGGAAATTTGATGGCATACTTCCATCCTTTTCATTTAAAAAAAACCCAAAACACCATCACAACAGCAAACTCCAAAACTAACAAATTATTATTAATAATAATAATAACAACAATAATAACAAAAACAAAACCCAAAGAAATCTTCCCCTACCCTAAGTCCCCCTCCCAAAACCAAGAAACAAAAAAAAAAAACCCAACANAACCCAACAGCCAACCTCTATCCCAAAACATAGTAGGAAGCAAGGACTGTATACTCTTGACTGTCAACTTTTTTTCAAAAGCAGGGTAGAAGATTCATCCATGTGATTTTACAGCTACACGAAGAAAGCAGCAAAGAGAGAATTGGGGTTTTTTTAATTATTATTAAAAGCTAATAGAAAAATTAAATTTAAATGAAGAAACATTTAGCCATACAAGTTAGAAATGTCCTTTACTAAACAACACAAAATCTTTGCTGGCCACAGAGAAGAAGTGATGGTGACTAGATAGAATGAATCCTCATGCGGTGTCGTGCATACTATTTTTAGCCATTGTTTAAAAAAGACTCTCAAAAGTTCAAAGAATAGTACCTCCATTACAGGAGGATATACTCTGAAAGCACTTTTAAAATTAGCAGTACACCCATGAGGTCTACAAGAATCAGTGTTATTCTGCACAGTCTAAATAACAAATTTTGTATCAGAACATATTTCTCAAATACAGGTGATGTCAGGAATTTATTTGCATAATCCACAGTAAATGGGCATATTTTTTACCAAACTTTTTTTTTGTGTACTTCATTGGGCAATATTTCTTTCTTTTCCTTATTTGTATTGCTTTTCTCCTCTTGATTTTGATATCCTGAATTGTCATTTGCGAGCAACTCATTCATAAATATATGTAAAATTTATTACGGTTTTATTGATTGAAGTATTGATCTAAAAAATAAACACAAACAAACAAAACTAAACAAACAAACAAAAAAAACCCCACATGAAATGCCAGTGATGCAATAAGAGCAACTGTTTTCTCAAGCTGAAACTGATTGAAAGCATCTCCTATATAAAAATGAAATGCATTTCTGTGGAATCACTGACACTTCACCATCTGTCTAACATCTCAGATTTACTCTCTCAGATAACTTCATATTTCACCCTGCAGTCCCTAAAGAAACATCACTTTAAACAGGGCCACATGGAAAAAATGCACTTCAATAACATCTGAAGGTCTTGCTTTTAGCTGGAAGGCCTCTAATCTAAATGAATGATGTGCCTATAGAGTAAGCTCCATTTAGAGTTATGGAAATAGGGAGGAGCAAATGTAAGGGAAAGAATGTTTTTTTTTTAAAAAAAAAAAAAAAAAGGAAAAAAAATTACTGGATAGAAAACGGGGACTGAAAAAGGGGAAGAAATGAGAAAGGAAGGAAAAAAAATAACAGCAACTCCAGAATGATGGCAGTAAAAGACACAGGGATGTACAGATAAAGCCAGAAGATGCTGGCAGCCATCTATCAGTCTGCCTTGATGAAACAGGTATTGGAAATTAACTCAGGAACCCTATGAATTACATTCAATCCATGCCCTGGGCTAAGCACTTGTCAATTTTAGCTGCAATTGCAACCTATTACTTACAGACTACACGGCTGGCAAGCTAATGACACTGAAGAGTGTTAAAGAATAGCAGCATAAACTGTGTACAGTGATGCTTGTCACAGTGTGAACATATCTTCCCATAGTCCAATGTGAAAACTGAAAGCCCAAACTCTTGGTTCCTCAGTGAGCACTTAACCTTGTATCACATTATTTTGCATAGGAGAAAAGTACATATCCGAAGAATTAATCAGCGATCTGCCTGTCCTCAGAAAGCTTTTACCAACATTTTTCAAGCATTGTGAAAAAGTGCTTTGATTAAACTTTTCTTGAACCTTCTTCCCCCTCCCTATAGGACAATCCACTCTGAAGCAGAGCTGTTGAAACTGACAATTTTTTTGAGGATGCTGATAAAAGAGTAGAAAAATATGCTGTCCCTATAAAACTTCAGCCGCTTGTATATACAATGTACTACTTTGTTGTGTATTGGGACTTCCCACCAGACTAATGCTTGATTACTTAGCTTTCAAAACAACCTTCTAGGGAAGGTTAATTCAATTTTATATCTACAAAAACATACATTAATAGTTGTGCACAGAAATACTCGAAAAGCATTTTATTAGAAAGGTACACACCTGATACACTAGAACTTCTTTATTGTATGTTTCAGCTGATAAGCTTGTCTAACAGTGAAATATTTTAATAAGCAAGTAGTTTCAGAGTAAATGTCAGACAGTGTGATCCTGTGACTAACAGCTGGTGCTGCTGTTGTTGGAGAGAGAGAGAGGGAGACAGAGAGGGAGAGAGAAGTACAAGTACAAAAGAAACAGCAAAGGCCGAATTAGAACAAATGTTTGTCAAGTAAAAAGGGCATTTTTTTTGTCTGATGGAAGAGATTTAATTAGAAAAGTCACAGAAAGAAGCTGCCTTGAAAGTACTAGATCCATTTTCTTCAGATAAGCTAATGAACCTCATTGAACTTTGCAAAGAATTGCTGAACCACTAATAAAAGGGGAAAAAAATCAGAAAATCTGCTGTAGCATCCCTTAGAAATGAACTAATCAATTATCAACGTGACTCTCCATTGCAGGAAAGGAGTAATATGACACCTTTGCTTACTGATTTTTCTTCCATTTGAGTGAGCAATGCACAAATAAATTATTACAGAAAGAAATCATTTTTGTACATTGTTTCTCTTTTGCAACAGACTGTAAGTTTAAAATTTAAATCACATGTATGTATGCACTAAGTCACCTACATGGTACATTATCTACCCAGTTTGTTGTCTAATTCTATCAGGGTTTTTTTCCCCCTAACAGCAACCATAACAAAAACCTATTAAGGAACATAATATTTTGCATTAGACAAGGGCATCTTGAATGTACTAAAGAACTCAGTAAACAAAATTCTTTTAACAATGACAATGCAATAATAATAATAATCATAATTTAAAAATCCCAGTCCAAAGGAAGATGATTATGGAGATATTCAGGGTAACTGAAAAACTCTCTTTAAAAAATAAGTCTTTTAAATGCTTTTGGATTGTTTTATGCTTCATTAGTATTCTTCACTTGCTTCTCTCCTTGTTGTTTAGCCTTTCACAGTATATCCATGTTTGGCACAAAGCTGCACGCCTGGAACTCAAGTATACAGCATGTATGGAATACAATAATAAAGCATCTATTCTCCCATGCCACCAATTAAGCAAAAATATCTTTACATCATAGGATAAAAAACTACCAAGAAAGATGTATTAAAACAAAACAGATAAGAAAAAACTTTTATCGAAGTTGGGATTTAAAGATCCATAGAAAATTCATATGTTACGGATTTTCAAAGCAGAAAAAACCAGTTCTTTAAGGGTAATTTCAGAGTTTGAGATATATGTTTTATTTAAATACGTCTTTGCTCTAAAGTTTTGGAATTGAGCCTTTCTGCATGGGGTTCTCAAAAGGCTCACTGACATGTATGGAAATTTCTCTCGGTGTATGGGATGTCATTTTCAAAGGACAGTAAAGTAAATAAAGCTAAGATTTTAAGAATTTTGGAATACATAATAAATCAAAATTTGCCTGTAATAGGAGATACTTTACTTAGCTAAAAAAAAATATTCAGAGTACTTGATGGAGAGTCTCCTACTCTGAGAGAGTAAGGAAAATAGTTTGAGTTCATACTTCCCCCTCTTACAGTATACAGCATTTTATTACAAAGATTATTTTAATAAATGTGGTTTCAAATACTCCAAAAAATGTAATTGACTCACCAAATATACACTTCTTTAAGACTATGTTCTTATTTTTATGAAGGTTGAGAGGATTGTTGGTGTTAGCAGTGTTACATAAGAAAGAAGTATAAGTAAATGTCTCATCTTCTCTGTAACTTCTATTTTTTTTCCCTGTCATCACAGGTATCTACATATATACATAACAGTTCTAATACATAGTGCTTTAACTTGGGCTAGGGGGGAGAATATATCTTTTGTGCATTCCTACAGTTGCAGTTTTTGGGGTTTTTCTCCTTCATGTCTTTTTGATAAAGGAGAAGGAAGACAAAAATTTGTATTCTTTCCCACTCTGAAACCATACTACAGAGACAGTTACAATCATTAGGCAAAAAGGAAAGGACAGAATTAATAACATTTTCCTAAACATCCAATTAACACACAAGCCAGTTGCCAAAAGATTGTACCTCTTGCTACATCTGAAACTATATACATACATAAATATTCTTCAAAGCAAATTTTTGTGTAGAAGTAGTTGAACCTCCTGTGTGCCATATTTTTAATATCAAAATGTCACCTTTCTGCAGACATACACACCTGTAAAAGTTCTGGTTGTATTCAGAGAGGCTGAAAATACAGGAGCAGATTTTTCTGGAAATGAGATATCTTACTCTCATCTTATGACATTAGTAAAATATTTTTTAAGGTTAAAAGACATGCCTGATCCCTGAAGACAACAAAGCTCAAACAGATTACATGGGTAGCCCGTGTTTCATGTGGATATGGAAAAAAGTGGTTGGAATTGTGATAGCTTTATACAAACTACTCCCACATCATCATAAAGTCTTGACGACAATATGTCAGGTTGATGGGGCTCAAAGCAGAAGAAAGATGAAGCAATACCAGTGCTAAAATCTAAAATATATTATACTGCTTGAAGAAGTACTTTTTATTTTTTTTATTATTAAGAATGATGCTGATCAGTGCCAGTCCAAAATGTCTTTTTTTCAGAATCCAGATATTGGCAAAGGTGATATTATGTTGTTGCTAGGTAAACTCTGCTTAAACATGGATTTTACCTGCAAATGGAAAACTGTGGACAAGTCAACACTTCTCCTGAATGCTGACTTTCTGAGGTTTGGGCCTCTCTGTGGAAACACAAGTGGCTACACTTCTGAAACACATATTGATTATTTTTTCTCCATTAGCATTTTTTGCAGTTATTAATTCCTTCTCTGTCCAGACCAGGACAGAGAGGGATACATAGCATGTTCTGGCATTAATATTTCTCAGACCTTCTTGATTCTCAGTACATAGAAGTTGTCCAAATGCTGGTAAGCATAATAAAGTGGTTTGTATCGGCTAGATTGGTTTAGGATTTTGTGCTTTTCTAGTTTGCTATTCATTCAGATCATGTCTTCTGGTAAAGAAAGATAAGAATACTTGATAGTTTCCACTGCGTTGTCCAGACACTGCTTAGGTTGTTGACTGCATGGAATTACAGTTATACCTAGCAGCAGCTTTTCAGCTGTGATGGCAGTGGAAAAGACTTTTTATTCCTGCTGTGGTTATGATGCAAGAACTCCCAGTGTTGTTACCTCATTTTAGTAATTTTAGTATGCAGATGCCTAATAAAGCCATTGCTGACCTACTGGGTTAAAAAGGGTGGTGGGGGTCTAGTGAAGTATTGCACCACAGGAATACAAACATCTTGGTCTTACAGATTCCTGTGGTTTTGCTTTCTGCAGGAAACTAAGTAATCATTAAGATTTGAAATCCTTTTTTTTTTTTTTTCTTTGGTTTTGCGCAGATAGAAGGTAAATAACAATCTTTGGCTGGATGAAGTGATAATCTGATTGTTATCTCTAGCGTTTTGTGCTGTAAGTCAAGACTATTCCTACATTCTTGTATGCATGATACCAGACATGAATCGTTTTCCAGGGAAAAACCATTTGGAGGATGTGTTATCTGTAGGCAGACTGCACTCTCTGATAATGAGTCTGGGGGAGTCGTTGCCATATTGGGCAGCTAGCTGATGAATTTCTGTAGCTAGAAACCCTGGTAATTCATTTCTGCATAATGTCTGTATGCATGTAAATTATGTTTAAGATTCCACCTCAATGTAACTCAGCTCAAAAAATTGAAATTAATGGGAGTCTTAATTACTTTGCTGGGAGCTGACTCATGGATCACAATATCAACTGGTTTATATTTTTCCAGTATTTCCTGATTTTCCTGTGTAGTATTATTGTTCATGTGGTACTGTGGTCAGCATTAAAAAGCTGACATTCATTGTGTCTTGCTGTATTATTAAATACCCTAACACCTTAATGCATTCCATTTAAAAAATAATGGAATAAAATCGAAAAAAAAGGCAACACCATGATACTTCGGATTCCCGTGTGATAAAAAAAAAATAACACGGAGGTTTTTGCCACATAGAAAGACCTTTTCAGGTCTCAACTCTGCCTTAACCACCTGGAAATGTTCTACCTGGTTGTGACAGAGGTAAGGAGCACCTCAGCTCCCCTTGAAATCTAGTTTTGGTGAGGAGTGCAGCTGGCTACACAAACTTGAGGGAAGTTCCACTACATGCACATTAGTTCCCTTGTCTGGGCAATGGAGAGACCATGAGTGCAGAGTTAACCATTGTTTTACAGGCTGTATATAAGATGTACATGTCAGCTTCAAAGTCAGATAAATGATATATTTATTGTCAAAAATAGTTAATTAAATGTAAAACACTGAGTCTTCCCTGAAGACAACATGAGTTACTTGGATCTAAACAGGATTTGTAATTACTCAATTGGTTCAATATTACCCTTTTTAAAGTTTGAGTTTAATGTATATTTACACTAATAGAGCTAGACTACAGTTTTGATATATTTTCAGTGTCAGAAAAGAACATAATCTTGCTATTTAGATCTAATTTGCAAGTTATTATTTTCATGAGGTACATGAAAAATGCATTTTGTTTTCTATACAGGCAACTATTTTGTTATGATTTAGGTACGGTACATTATTAGACTTACAACTGAATCAGCAATTTTTATTGTATGCACTTCTCATCAATGAAAGTTTCTTTCATTTGCCTTGTACTGAAAATATTTATGTTGACCACCACCTACCTGTGGTCTGTCACAACTAAGTTCAAGTAATTTTTGATCTCTTCAATGATTTACGATTCTGTTTGGCTTGACTTATTCAAACCAATATGTCACCTTCTTTTCATTTTTCATGCATGTTCACAGCTTACAATGAACTTTTGGTAGTTCTTTATGCCTCTGTGAAATATGCCTATAATTTTCCTTTTATTTTTATAAAAGATGGAAGTCAAACTGGAAGAATATAGCGTGTGATAAGTTGGTATATTTTTCCTTACTAAAGAATGTGAACTGTTTTCTCTACTATAGATTTAGCTGGTTTGGGCTTTGAACTTTTGCACTTAAATCAAAGTGCGATTTTGAACAAAACTGTTTCTTAACTTTTATGGCAGGCTCAGCTAGATTTCCTTTTCCAGTGTGACTAAACTGCAGGAGAAAAGAAATCAGCAGAGAAGACTTCACTGTCAGGCATAGATCAGGGTATTTCTCAGAAGTAACCAAAGGTAAGCACATATGTATATGTGATGCCAGGAAGTGATTGCACCTTTTTGTCACAAAAGCAGTGGTTGCAAGTAATACTTAAAGACTTGCTGTATTTATATGGTATCCCTTCCCCTTAAGCTTTTGCTCTTCTTGCTGCCACCATTGAGATAACAGCAGGAGCACTAGCAGAGAAAAAACACCAACTGGCTGCTGTTGTCTTTGTTAGAGTGAGGATATCTGCCTATCACAGCAAAAACATCAATTACTTTTCTAAATATAAAGTTTTTAAAGTACTTGAAAGGCTCATATTAACACAGTTATTTCTTGTTTTGCTGATGTTAATGCATTTAAAAAATACTGAAGTATTAATGAACTCCTACTCTGTTCTACAGTTTCTATTCTCCCTATAGCTGCTGTTTGCCTTGTTTTTGTTAAGCTTGAAACTATCTTTTGTCTTTTCCATTGATTGTCATTTTTTTTTTTCTCTTTTAATTGTGATAATATTTCCCATGTTGAATAGGATATCATTTGTCACTGAGGTGGCTATTCTAATGACTATACACTAGCAATTTTATGAATGGCACATTAATTCTGTTTCTCCATAAATCCACAGTACAAACCCCTAAAGCTAACCTAGCAGTAATTAGACAGTTTAGGGGAAAAGCGCTGGCTATTGTCATGTTTTCTGATTTAAGAGAGATTATTTTCCCTTCTCTGTACCACAATAACAATGCTGTAAAATGACCTATTCATCTTTTATTGTCCAGGGCCGGGGAGACAGAAGGTGTAAGAAGAGAGTGTAACTTGCATGTTCAGCTTAGGGATTTCTTCCACCTTGTCTCCTGTGGAACAACAAAAGACTGTGTGCAGCTGGAATATGCATCCACCCCATTGTTCACCATTTCTCATGGAGAAGTGGAGGTTTTTGTCCAGCAATGAATTCATAAGGCTTCAATACATGAAATAAAAGTCTGAAACTGAATTCTAAGGAACAAAATATAATCTATTGCTCTTAAACTTGGAGAGAGGGGAAAGGGGAAGGGAGGACAAATTAAGCTGTGACATTCTCCAAACTTGTCCGACACAATTCTTCCCCCTCCTCTATCAGCTCTGATCAACGGGCTTGTGGCATAAATACAATTTAAGTAAGAATTTAAAAGAATAACTGAAGAACAGATAGTAATTTATAAGAAGATGATAGAATAAAGGCAGTCATTTTCTCCTGGTCAGAGAAACTCTTTGCTATCCCTGTTCTTTCAGTGAAGAAAATGAGAAAAACGAAAATAAAAAGAATCACCTTCTACACTTGTGAGGATCTTGGAAAACCAAACTTTAAATTGAACTGAAAAACATGTGCCACCAAGTATCATACAGCTAGCTATCTTTTTTATTTATTTTAAAGCATTACAGATGCATTTAGAAGACAAGTCATCAGTCAGCAGTGACAGCCAACATGAAAATGTATAAGAATAAATTGGGCTTTAATTTTTCTTGACTAAGTATAGACATCTATCATAACTAATGCACTTCTAATAGCACAGCATTTTTTTCCATGAAGTAATCTCATCTATTTTGTTATGTGTCTTAAACCTAATTAGAAAGCAACAGTCCTAGCAGTTGTTAGAAGAAAGGCAATATTTCTTTTGGCCAATGTAGGTGAAATCTACTGCAATTAAAGTTATGGCAAAGTTTATGCAAGAACAGAGAGATCATATCTTTGCTAAATAGGCTGTGAAGTCCTCCTACTTTTGGTGCCTAATTACTGGTGTCATGCTTGTAATAGCGGCATCTGTGCACACTCAACACTCTAATGGGCAGCTCCTGCAGGACTAATGAATTTTAATTGATGGTGTTTAGCGTGGCTTTTGGTTTCTGTCTCTTGTAGAGGAGGCTATGCCCTTCTGCTCTTCTGTCCCCAAGTGAGCTGCATCTCTGTTGGGGAGCTCATAGATACAGATGGTCAACAAAAGGTGAAGAATGCCAGAACTCTTTGGGCATCAGTTGCTTTTCAGTAAAGATAAAGCTTGAATTGCTAATCAGCTTCCTTTTTTCCACCCAAGCTGTTTACACTGTGGGCTTAATGTTAATCTCTTTTAGTAAAATGGCACATTCCTTTTCAATTCAAAATACGCTTCCTAGGTTGACAAATCAGAAGGCGACCTTCTTCCTGGCCTCCCGATAGGTAGCTTTAAATGTAGCGTCCTTTGTCTGAGGCAAAACAAAAACACCTCATGGTGATAATCGTTTTACCCACTCACAGAGTTTTTGCAAAGGACTGAAAAAAATGCATCTCCTTAATAGCATAGTTACCTCTCTAAATGTTAGTTTTTCTCAGCAAATTTATTTTTCTCAGATTGAATGTTCATTCTTCACACTGATATTTCCTTCAATTGTCCTTCTGATCATCTTCATGGCCCTTCGCTGGACCCCTTCCAATAGCTCCATGTCTTTCTATGTTGAGGACTCCAGAGCTGGACAGAGTACTCCAGGTGGGGTCTCACAAGAGCAGAGTAGAGGGATAGAAACACCTTCCACGACCTGCTGGCCACGCTTCTTTTGATGCAGCCCAGGATGCGGTTGCCTTTCTGGGCTGCCCGTGCGCACTGCCAGCTCATGTTGACCTTCTCATCCACATCACTCCCAGGTCCTTCTCCTCAGGGCTGCTCTCCAGCCATTCTCTGCCCAACCTGTATTTGTGCTTGGGATTGCCACATCCCAGGTGCAGGACCCCGCACTTTGCTTGCTTGAACTTCATGCAATTTGCACTGGCCCACCTCTCAAGCCTGTCCAGGACACTCCCTACAGCATGTCCACCACACCACTGAGCTTGGTGTCATTGTCAAACTTGCTGAAGGTGCACTCTATCCCGCTGTCCATGTCTCCGACAAAGATATTAAACAGCACTGGTGCCAGTACTGACCCCTGAGGAATGTCACTCATTACTGGCCACCACTTGGACATTGAGCCGTTGACTGAAACCCTTTGAATGTGACCATCCAGCCAGTTCCTTATCCAGTGAGTGGTCCATCCATCAAATCTATGACTTTCCAGTTCTGAGACCAGGATGTTGTGCGCGACAGCATCAAGCGCTGTGCGTAAGTCCAAGTAGATGACAGCTGTTTCTCAGCCCTTGTCCACCAAGTCTGTGGTAGTATTGTAAAAGGCCACCAAATTTGTCAGGCAAGATTTGCTCTTGGTGAAGCCATGTTGGCTGTATCCAGTCACCTTCTTGTTTTTCATGTGCCTTAGCAGACATTCCAGGAGGATCTGCTCCATGATCTTGCCAGGAACAGAGGTGAGACTGACTGTCCTATAGTTCCCTGCATCTTCTTTTTTGAATATCAGGGTTATGTTCCTCTTTTTCCAGTCAGTGGCAACTTCACCAGATATTGCCACAATTTCTCAAATATGATGGAAGGAAGCCTAGCAACTTCCTCCACCAGCTCCCTCAGGACCCATGGATGGATTTCGTTAGGTCCCATGGACTTATGCACCTTCAGGTTCCTTAGCTGGTCTCAAATCTGATCTTCTCTGAGTCATGCTCTGAGTGTCGAAATCAGTTATTTTTAGTTATTTCATCCAGTCATTATACCTTTCATGTACTGGCCACTTCTACATGTTATTTTTCATACTAATTCCTAGTCTCACTTGTTTACTGCTGGATGTTATAATTACTTATTTCCAGCCAAACATTGTTTGTTTCCTTCCACCAAATGCTCTGAGCTCCCCTTCTTTGCAGCTGTTCTATATCTAAAAAAGAGCTACTCTGTGTGATCTGTTTCTTAAGATGAGTGTTAATTTTTTGGTCTTTATCATAGTTCAACAAAGAATAAGTAATTTATTGGAAGATGTACATGTGCTTAATTACCTTACTGACCCAGCATACCTATGAACAGAAATGGTTCTTCCACACCCCAGGCCCTTAATCTAAAAATTAACAGGAAGACCTTCCTGGGTCTCAGCTGTAAGGAATCCATTACAAAATTAAGACCTGAGTTTGGCTCTATCATGAACATCTGAAAGCAGCATCTCCCAGCTGTGGCTCTGTCCAGAATTCTCCAGAGCAAGTGTAAGATTCTTCTAATTGAAATGTGGCTATCTGAAAAGCTGTATCTGATTAAAGTTACGTATGTGTGGTTTCTCTACAGCCATCAGAGACAAGTAGAGGTGTTTCCTTCCTAATTTAGACATGTATTTATTTAAAAATATTGCAGGAAAGATATCCAACAAGTTTACATTAACAATTTTATCTCTACAAAGACAATTGTTTACACCAGAAAGAAGGTGTCATAATGCCTAACACATGCATTCAGCTCTTTAAGAAGCTTTACCTTTCTACATGTGGCTCCATTTCCTAGCAAGGAAATGTACACGTGCAGTTGCCCACTCTATCTACCAGAAATAATACTATAATAAGCCTCTTCAGAGGAGCTGACAAAAAAGAAATTTATAAAATTAGTCACTAAAAAGTGCTTTTTTCTTTGTATTCCAAGTTCCACAGCTAAATTATCAAAAGGATTTCTGTGAAACCGTCACTGGTTGATAACAAGGACATATCAGTTAAAGGTGATACAGTTTTATGCAAAAAAAAAAAAGTTCAGAAACTCAAATCTATTGACTTCAACTTCCAAGTAAAACTTTCAAAGCAGCTTTTAAGAAAGACAGTCCCATCCATTATATTTGCGAAGAGCAGATCCTAATAATTCAGTCAGCATTTGGTGGGTAACAAGAACTGCACAAAAGCTAGAAAAAATTATTCATATATGTTTATGAAAGTTTTAAAACAAGTCAATCTTCCATCATGTTTGTGCATATATTGGGCCATGTGTGTTAATTTTTTTGGCTGTACTGGCTTGCTCTGTAGGTGTTAGACAGCAACAATAGGAAGTTAGCTATCTGGTGATGCAAAGCTTATACCTCCTTTGAAATTATTTTTCCTAGAGTACCAAGTCTCCAGGACACAACTATGAATATGGAGAAATTACTTGCTATCTCCTTATATTCTAGGAAACAATATCAGCAGATGGGATCAGCATAAAACAGAGACTTAAAGGAAAGTTGCTGAGGACTCACAAGATGTGAAGCTTTGTTTTTAAAATCTCTTGAAACATTATTGAAAAGTGTATTTTTGTTCAAGCATGAACATTATGTGTTTGCCCTAAACAATGAACATCAAACACTGAGTGTCTGGAGTAAGCTCCTCACCACAGACCAGGGTTTCTAATTCAGGAGTTATCTGTGTAGAATTTCATACAAAACACTAGATGTGTTAAAAATGCTTTCAGTAAACCTTCTTTAATGTCTTCTGTGCCCAAGAGGATTGGTAACAATATGTGAGGATCACAGCTGAGGAGATCAGACCTTTCTGTTACCAAACAAACTATAGTTATTGCATTTGTAGAAATGGCAGTCCATTTATCAAGTGAGTTAGAATGCCAATAAATGGGCAGGTGAAAAAAGTTGCAAAGATGGAGTCAATGAATGAGGTACAAAGAAAATAACAAGAGCAGCAAAATACACCCCAGTGCAGCTGAACACTGACAAGAAAGGTACATGGGAGGTTTCATGGCACCATACCAAGTAAATAATCTCTAGTGTCAAATTTCTTAGAGACTTTTGTCTATCAGCTTCAGATAGGGTTATGCTCCATTTTACTGATCATTGTGCAATAAATAGGAAAAAAAAAATCAATCTGTGTATTGATGGGTTTCCTTTGGTTAAGTTTGAAGATGCTAAAACTAAAGAGCACGCAGAAGGCAGCCCATCAGATCACCCTACATTGTCACATACACATGCACATGCGCACACACACAAAAAAGTGTATAAGACACAAGATATCTGGATAAATTTATTGATACCATTGAAATCTAGGAAGCTTATCAAACTTGCTCAGATGTTCTGATATTCTGTTCTCACACTAGACAAAATACTGGCACAGAATGCAAATCTGAAGGAGGGTTGTTTTTGAAAGATGAGGGGCTACTCTGCAAAAGAGTCTAAGGCTTCACATTACAGTTATGCCAATATAATAGCTCCCTGGAAATGAAGGGACAGCCCTGTTTCCCAACTCAGCCCTTTTCCTGATCATGTAGCTCTGTCCCCTTTTAGACCTGTATGGTTACTCATCAGCTCTTCAAGTGTGCCAAAGCAAAGACCCAAAACAGCAGAAAACTGTTAGGTTTTTTCCCTTTTGAGTCAAGCAGGAAGAAGAGATATATTTTAAATTCATTTTACATTTCTAAGTCTACCCATGATGTGATCAGACATCTAACACAAACCAAGAATAAGCGTGTGGTTATTCCTGTCATTAGGAGCCATTTGATAAATTGCGATAACCGAAACAAAATTCTTAACTCTGGAATCTTCTGAAAATGAAGAAGACTGAACTTAATTACCACCAGGCTGATGTGAAGTATCTTGCTTAAGGTACCTAGTACTAGGCGGAAATATCCTTGATTAAATGATGAGTGATTAACAAAAAAGAAAAGAAAGATAAAAGAAAGAGGAGAAAGACCATGTTGTAATAGACATGCTTATTAGGAACTTTCATTAATAGACCTCGTGTATAAAAAATTTTCTACCATCCTTTCTCAAGGAAGGTATAGTATAGATACATAGAGAGTTTCAGTTTCTACTCTCAGTAGTGATAGGGATTAAAGTTTAAATGTTATTTCCTTTCACTTAAATTTCTTCCTGTACTTCAGTGCTGCTTGGATCTTCACATCAGCACAGGAGACCTGGACCCAGAAGAGATGGCAAGCAGCATTTATGCAGCCTGCTATAAACCTTCTGCCAGTGAAAGGCAGCCTTTATTTAACCTAGAAGATAATCAAGAGTTATTCCAGCTACTAATGAGATAAACCAATATCAAATCAGAGCACCCTGGCAGGGTTTCTGCCATTGAACACTGCCTGCTATTTAGACCTCTTGTAAAGGGGGCTGCATGTTGTAAACATTTCCTTGGCAGATTGCCATTCAAGGCCCAGTGCCAGGGATTTACTCCTGGCCTTGTAAGCCTGGACCCATGGGTTCACCTGCTTTCATGAGGTCAGAAGTTTGAAAGGCACTCATATTATTTAAGGCAACAGTTTAATTTACGTTAAACATTAAAAATAAACAAGCATAATGAAATCCACTGCGATGGTAACTCCGTTCACTCTCATGTTGAGCAAATATATCGATCACCCTTTGCAAAGCTGTACTTTAATACGTTGCAAAACCTTGCTAATATAGTATAATAAATAAAATGGGAGAGGGTTAAGTGCATAATATTAGATCAGCATATTCTGTAGCGGAGATATGAAATAGCTCACAGTACTTGCTTCCTAAAGGAGCATTAACTAGCTTCCATATGTTACTCCAGTGATCAATAGACAGTTCAATTCCCAGACCTTTGTTGTAATGCTCAGTAGCAAGATATTATCTAATCCATGTTCCACCCATTATCGGTAAAAACAAGGGCAGTGTAAACTGTCATACCTCCATCACCTCCAAAGGAACCTTGTTGAGATGCTTTGGGTCAGATACCAGTTAGAGTATCTGCTTCCCAACTTTTCTTGATAAGAAGTTTTGAGGTTACTAAGGAAAGATTGTTTGAAACAGCTGCTCTGCAGACTGATAGAAATATTTTCTTCAAATGGGATGAGCTCAAAGTTAAATATATAGGAAGGTTTTGGTGTGCAAAAGATTGGGAGATAAACATTTAACATTTCTAGTTTTCTTCCCTTTCCCACTTGTTGCTTTGTACATCCTACTCCTGTGATCTATCTTTTCTCTTCCATGTTAGCTGCTCAATGGCAAGAAAAACATTACGGTAATATTGGAAACAGTTTTGTTTCCCAAGTCCTTTGACTACCTGGAGGTAGTGTAAAATACTATATCTACAAAGGCACTAGTGAAAAAAGTAACATGATCCTGAAATTTTGTCCTCTGCTTACAATATGCAATTTCCACCCAGCTGTGAGGTCTTTAATTCACACATTTTCACTTAATGCTATTGACTGAGAAGAAAATGAACTTTGGCTTCAAATGGCAGGGTTTCTTCTAGAATGAACATTTGGTTTGTAAAACATGTCAAGCAGGATCATGGGGTATTTACAGGTAATCAAAATGCAGAGGAAAGTCTCCTTCCTGAGCATCTAGTAGCCCACAGGAGTACCTGTCGACTCCACTTCTGCTTTGCTTATTCCATAAGTCACACAAAGTGATCAGAGACGTGGTTCTTCCCTCAGAACCATGAGTCAGGATTGCCAGACCACCATAAGGCAGAAAAGGATCAGCTAATGATTTGAATCACTGGTAGTACAATAAGTCATCATTGCTGCCCTATCTACATGGTAGCAGGGAGGGAGCTGTACCATCCCCATGCTGCTCACTGAAGGGCACAGAACTGAGTTGTTCATCACCTGGAGCAGAGCACAGGGACACAGCAGGTTGTGTTCCAGCATCGGACAACAAATAAAACAGTTTGCATAAATTTTGTCTCTGTGGCTTGATGCAGCATCCATACACAACCAACAGTTTGCACAGAGTTGCGGTGGCCTTGATACATTGACTTCAATGGAGTAAATCCAAAGCATATTGGTGTAACCACAGTGCTAAGGCTGAAATCAGAATAATTGATGTAATTTCTAGAATACTATTTTATTTAAAAACTGGAGTTGTCTGAGGAGTTGAATCAGTATGTTAATTCTGGAAACCTTCTGCAACAGGATGTTATTTAAATATCTAACAATCAGAACAATCAGTACAGATGCCTAGAATATTAGCCACGGTTCAAAAGTCTGTGTTGTTTGGTTTTGTTTTGGTGATTTTTATTTTTTTTTCCTAACAGCAAAAGCAACTGTTTTTCAGAGTCTGAGTACAGAGCATCAGCAATACTTAAATGTAGATTCTTTGAGGAAAAACAGCAGCTACCCCCCACAAACCCACAGAGGAAAGCAGACAGAGGATGTCTTTTTGACAATCAAAGCTTTAACAGGAAGAAGGCACAGACAAAAGCTGGTGAGATACAGCTATTAGAAGGCCTGCAAAAATCTCACGCTTGCACAATTACAAGGTAGTATTGCTGTGAAAGAGAATAAATCAATAAAGAGAAAAGGAAGAGAACAAGAATAGACTGCATTTATTTCTGCCTCTGTTGGTGCCGGTGTATATAATGAAGAAGCCTGGTCACCTCAAATGTTCATCCACGTCTTACCAAATTACATGTATTTAAATAAATAAATAGACAAATAGTAAAAAAGGGATATATATATAAATAAATAAATACCAAATAGGAATGCATTTAATCCATTTTTGCCAAGGCAACTTTATTTAGAAAGCTGTTTACCTTTCTGAAAAGCCTCATTAGGCATAAAAACAAAGAATGAAGTTGATTAATGTGCTCTAAGTGTGATGTTCAAATTGTAATTTTCATATACGTAAATGGATGCTTCTGCCATATTTTGTTTGATAATTTACAGAGTTAGCACCGTCCAAACCACTAATCAGTTTCTTTTTATGAAGACAGCTGCAGAAGATCCTTTTAGAATGCTAATTTTCATTAGTGCCTTTGCTCACCAAGAACTAGGGCCTTTCTCACAGATAACCTCATCACTGTAAACTGGGCTTGGGGAAATTCGGTTCACTTGCAATTCAGTTGTTTAGGGATTTTTTGTTTATTTTGTTTTTTCAGTAGGGTAATCAGAGAAGAAGGAAAAGGGGCAGCAAAAAACCCCAAGTGGATGGATTTCAAAGAGAAGATTGCCTATAAATCAAGACCAAGGTAGTTTATCTTTTCCTCTTTTTTTTTTATATTATCTGCTGAGCTTGCAGAAAAAAAGCAACTTGCACAAAGGTAGCATTTCTCTAGGTACTGTCTGTATATTTTGTAGGGTGGTGACATTAATACAGATTAGTTTTAACACACCACTTTTCTAGTAATTCTGTTCTAAAGCTCCTTTAATGCAAAAAGTAGAGCTACAGTCATTTGCACTGTGGCAGGAAGCAGAAAAGACAAACAGATTAATATACTGGGTTACCATGTATGAAAAATCAGATTAAAAACAGAATTAGCTGTATCATGCTATGCTATGTTTTACAGAAATGCCTCAGTTTCTCTCATCAGCTCAGTGGCAGCATTAGTTTCTGTTAATTTGGAACTTTCATGCTCCAGTGACAGTATTAATTTTTTTATGCCAGTGTAAATAATAAGTAACCAATCAAATGGTCTAAATATATTAATGTTCTGCCTTTGCGCATAGGTATGAGAAGATTACACTAATTCTTCTGTACAAAGAAAAGAGCCTCATGGAAGCACTGAAAGTACATTTACTGTTGCAAGGAAGAATGATTTTTCTCAAAATATTTTGCACAGGACCAGAACCAAATGATAGGTACTCCCCTAGCTTTAGTACTGCAAACAGCAGTCATGAAACAGTCTAGCAGGTTTTATAACAAATCCAAGTATAAGGGTGTTAAATAAACTCTGACAGTTTCAAAAATCAGTCTGAGAACAGCTGACACATGTTCAGGAGCCCCTGTAGTATCTCCACAATGATTAGAGATCTGAATCTACATTGCAAAATGGAAAATGTCCTCTGTTGCCTTTTCCAGAAATACCCATAAACTCCAACTTGAGTCCTTTTCATTAAATCTTCACCTCTCTTCTGCTTAGTCTATACAGTGCCTCCTCTTCTCATCTGCCACTTGATCCTTCAAGCTGCGTACAGACACATGTCCACCCGGCTCTAAGTCATTGAAATGATACTTAGGGTCAAGCAAGCAGATTTGCAATCCCTCTTGTGGAGAGAGAGTCACAATGAAGAGATTACCTAAGCAGGATGGGATTTTCCAAAACCCAAAAATATTCTGTGGTTAGGTATGTTGAATATTGGTCTGTACAATTGCTGCAAGAAAGAACTTTGCATTTGTGAACTCTGTCTTTCTGCCTAACTTCCATAATTCATTGGTTCTATGCAATGTATTTATAAGCAATTTTACAGAAGAATGAGAGAGAACCATTATGGAAGCCATGCCTCAATGAGAGCTGGGGTGGGGTAAAGGATTACAGTGTACTATTAAACTCAGAGGTTATATACTAAAATAGCTTGCACAGAAGGGAGAAGAAAAAAAAAAAAAAAACACCAAAAAAAACCGCAAAACAAAACAAAAATTAAGTAAAAATCTGGGGGTGTATAAGGTGCCACAAAGGTAACATGACTGCTAACATGCAAAAGTAATACACTGCTTATGCCGAACTACTATTTTAGACAAATGAACTACCAAAGCAAGTATCTTTTTAGAGATGAGAATGTTGGTCTTCAGCCCAGATATGTGGAAACAAGACTGTGTTATATAGTGTATGTTATCTGTGATAAATACAGCAGATCAGGACAAGTGAAAGAAGAGAAAATCGAAAATGCTCTTGGGCCTTAAATGATTATCAGAGTTAGGATGCCAAAGGCTGATAGCAACAGTGGTATTGGAGGCAAGGAGACAGAGTGTAGGAAAAGAAATGAAGGAGCACTACTACTATTAAAGAAACACAGCTATAAAAGTGCTACAAAACCCTTCCTTGCTCTTTTCTGTCTATTTCCTTTATTTCAGATATATAAACATTTGGGACTGATACATTGTCAATACATAATCCTGTTGCTGCTTCTCCTAACTGTGGGATCATCCCAGGCCATAGAAAAATTCAGTTAACAAAAAGAAAAAATAAGAAAGAAGAAAAACAAAGGGAAATGGAAAGGAAAGGAAAGGAAAGGAAAGGAAAGGAAAGGAAAGGAAAGGAAAGGAAAGGAAAGGAAAGGAAAGGAAAGGAAAGGAAAGGAAAGGAAAGGAAAAGGAAAAAGGAAAGGAGGTATACAGTAAGTTATAATGGCATTCAAGGAAAAACTGTCCTCATTTGGCTTTGGAGGGACTTTGACAGCCATTTGGCACCCATAGAAATAATTTCTCACATGCTGACAAGCCAAATGTGGCATCTGATACATGAGCTGTATTCAAAGCTCTTTGTAACATCTGCAAAGTACAAGTTGCCTCTGCATACCTTACATTTCATTAGTTTACTGCACAAGCCCCATGAAATTGTAAACATTAGCTATAAAGTGCCTAAATATTAGAGACATCTTAACTGATTATTCTGAAAATATAGACTACTTGGAATGATATAATAGCTATATTATTTTGCTAATTTATATCTATTCTTAAGAAAAAATGTTTTGACATGAATAAACGCAACATTATAAAGTTGACATAAGTACAGAAAACAAAGTTAAGTATGCCAGAATGAAGAAATCTAGTAGCATGAAGTGAAGAAAATCTTTGTTTGCTAGTACATTGTGTCTTTTTGTGGGTTCGTTCTTTTCCTCTGAATTCCCCTAAACACTCTCTGTCTGAAAATACAAAAGTCATGGGCAAATTGTATTTTTAACTAATATAATCACTAACTGAAACCTCATCTTTCCACTGGAAAGACTTATAGATGGCCTGGAAGAGATGAAAAGCGATGTGATAATTTACAGCAACTTTTCCTTAGAGTTATAACTCAAACCAGCAAAACAGACTCCAGCGTTAATTGTCACTGTGGGTACCTAGAGCTGTAATTCTATTATTAGCAAAGCTCACTTTGAGGCCATATGCTTGCCTTTTTCCCATTGAATATTATTCATATAAAGACAATCCAAGATAAAAATTATTTGCATTAAAATTTTGGAGTCAAAAATCACATATAAAATACTAGAGTAAGAACATTGCATTCTGATGTACAGTCCAAAATTATAGAGAATCTATATAGACTATAAGAGACACTTTCAAGAACTAACATTAAGGAAACCCATTCAGATCCTAGGAGCAGAAGTTATTACATCTTGATTCAAGTATCCCCATTTGAAGACACATAGGATAATTTAGATTGTAAAAGACCTTTGAGGGTCATCTAGTCCAAACCCTTCTGATAGAAGGGAAAAAGTCAAAGCTAGAGCAGGTTACTTGTTCACTGCCCAGCTGAGTTTTATGTATCTCTTGGGAGGGGATTCCATGTCTCTGGGTAAACTCTTCCACTGATTAATCACCCTCAGTGAGGATTTTTTTGATTAAATCCAGTTGGATTTTGCCTTGCTGAACCTTGTTTCCACCACCTCTTGGCTTTTCACTGTGTGCATCTGCCAAAAGTCCCTATGACCATCTGTTAGGTAGTTGTGCAGGGCAACTAGACCCCCCTTAGCCCTTTCTTCTTAAGGCTGAACAAACCGAGCTCTCCCTGTGTCATGTGCTCCAGCCTCCAACCACCATGGTGACTTTCCTCTGGACTCAGTCTGCTTTGTCACTGTCTACCTTGTACTGAGCAGCCCAGTTCTGGATGCAGGAACCCACTTGAGGTCTCACAAGTGCCAAACAGAGGGGAATGGCCACTTCCCTCAACCTGATGGCTACGTTCTACCTAATGCAGAAAGGACCCTATCCATCCCCCGGTTAGCCACAGGACAGACTGCTGATTCATGTCCAAGTTATTGTCCTTCAGGAATCCTTGTCCTTTCCTGCAAATCCCACTACTCTGCCATTTCCCTGAGGGTAGAGCTGGCCTCCAGGCCATACTGGTGCATGGGATTATTCCATTGCAGGTGAAGGACTTTGCATTTCCCCTTATAGAATTCACAATTCATCCATATTTCCAGCCTCTCAAGATCTCTCTGAATTTCAGCCTTGCCTTACAGTATACCAGGTGTTCCCCATCAAGGTTTCTGAGAGTGTACTCCTTCCCACTGCCTATTTCATTAAGAAAGGCAGTATATACTTTCAGCATCAGTATTGGCTTCTCAGGTATGCCACTCATAACTCGCCATTGCTGAACTCTGAATGTTGACTCACTTCCATTTGAGTCAGATGAGGTCTCTACAATCTGAAAGAGATAAGTTTGTGGTTCTGGATTTCAAGAAACATATGAGATGGGTTGAATGGGAACACTGCAGGCTCATAGTGGGGAATAGGAAGAACTGACAAAACAGACACAAGTAAGAAAAGCAGTTAAGAAAAACAAAGAAATTATCAACTTTAAAACTAGAGAAAACTTGAAACCTTATGTACTCCCAGAGTGTTAAGGCAACACCTTTTACCCCAGAAGACCTAATTAGGGTGACTGGATTTTTTTTGGGGGTGGAGAGGGTTGTGTTTTTTTTAAATACAACTAATAGTGGATACTATTTTTCAGAGTTTAATAGTATGACCTCTTCAGCTGACTTTTGATCAATAATCTCATTCCTTTCTTTCTCATGAGACCAAGTTAACCTTCCTATCTTATACAGTGTCTATATTCAGCTTCACTTTGGTTTGTCCAGCTGAGATCCATTCTCTTTCTCTTCATCCTCTCTCCATAAATACAAACCCAGATGTCACCTGGTTTGATGAAACAATGTAGACTCCTCCAGTAGAGAGAAAGCTGCCTTATATACCTCATCATAAAGTGTTTAATAACCCTCTTCATGACACTAAAGATTGTTACACGAAAAGAGGAAGATTAATTGTCCTTCCTGTTTACTCTTACAATACAAGAAAGTTACCTTCATTTATAGCATTAAAAATTTAAAGGGAGAAATTAAAAAATATTCTTTATTAAGTATGGGAAAAGACTACCTAAATTGTGAACTTAATCATAAAGTTTTTTAAACAGAATGTGATGAGAAGGGCTACCCAGAGTGCTGAAGAAGCCAGCAGATGTTATAGTAAAACGCCTATCAAACATCTAACAAAGAGCTGGCTGAAGGGCAGAACTCAAAGGATTGTAGTGAATGGGACTACAACTCGCTGGCAACTGGTCACCAGCGGTGTCCCTCAGGGTTCAATTTTAGGGCCAGTTCTGTTCAATGTATTTATCAATTATCTGGATGCAGGATTTGAATGTACCATTAGCAAGTTTGCTGATGATACCAGCCTGGGAGATGTTGTTGATTCTCTTGAGGGACAGAAGGCCCTTGAGGAGGGATCTAGATAGCTTGGAGCATTTGTGTATGGTTAATGAGATGAATTTTAACAAGTCAAAATACTGGATTCTGCACCTAGGATGGAGTAACTCCAGGCACAAGTATAAACAGGTGGAGGAGTGGCTGAAGAACAGCCCTGCAGAAAGGGATCTAGGGGTGCTGGTTGCCAGCATGCTCAATATCAGTCAGCAGTGTGCCCTGGCAGCCGAGAGGGCAAACCAAATCCTTGGATGCAGCAAACACAGGCAATGAAAATGGGTTATTATCCCACTGTATTCAGCATTAGTATGGACTTACCTTGAGTTAAGTGTCCAGTTCTGAGCCTCACAATTTAAGAAGGATGTGAAGGTCCTTAAATGCATCCAGAGAAGGGCAACAATACTGGTGAAAGGGCTGGATGGAATGTCTTATGTGGGTCAGCTAAAGACTTTGGGCTTTTCTAGTTTGGAGAAAAGGAGACTAAGTGTCAGTGTTTAAAAGATATTTGGACAATGCCCTTAACAATGTGCTTTAACTTTTGGTCAGGCAGTTGGATTAGATGATGGTTGCAGGTCCATTCCAACTGAAAGAGTCTATTCTATTCTATACAACATGTCTGAACTGTGGATGTTTCATAACTATCTATACCACAACCAGTTCTCAAGACTGGTTTTCCTGACCTGAGAAACCTCAAAATAAAAGCATAAAAGCTACTGTGTATCATGGCTCCGTTTCTAGAGATTGTACAGCCACAACCACATGGAGCCACAGGACAGACATTGTGGAAAAATGTACATTTTTCCAATGTAGAGTGCTGCACCTGGGGAGGAATAACCCCCTGCACCAGTACAGGTTGGGGGCTGACCTGATGGAGAGGAGCTCTGAGGAAAAAGACCTGAGAGTCCTGGTGGACAACAGAATGAACAAGAGGCAGCAATGTGCCCTTGCGGCCAACAGCCAATGGCATCCTGGAGTACAACAGAAAAGTGTGACAAGCAGGTCAAGGGAGAGCATCCTTCCCCTTTCCTCTGCTCTGGTAAGGCTCCATCAGGAGTAGTGTCCAGTTCTGGGATCCCCAGTTCAAGAAGGACAGGGAACTGCTGGAAAGGGTACAGCAGAGGACCACTAAGATGATTAGGCACCCAGAGCATCTCACTTATGAGGAAAAGTTGAGGGACTTGGGTCTTTTTAAATTGGAGAAGACTGAGGGGGTTCTGATCACCTATAAATACTTAAAGGGTAAGTGCCAAGAGGACAGGGCCGGTCTTTTTTCAGTGGTGCCCAGTGAGAGGACAAGAGGAAATGGGCACAAAATTGTACATAAGTAGTTCCATCTAAACATGAGGAGGAACCTCTTCACTTTGAGGGTGGCAGAGTACTGCATCAGGCCTCTATCTCTGAAGACGTTCAAAACCCTCCTGGACAAGTTCCCGTGCAACCTGTTCTAGGACCTGCTTTGGCAGAGGAGGGTTGGACTAGATGATCTCTGGAGGTCCCTTCCAACCCCGTATCATTCTGTGATTCTGTGATTCCATGCACCAAGTCTAGTAGGCAATTCTGGACCACAGCAATTTTATCTCTTTTTTTTGGCTCTTAATGAAGTGTGATATTGGGAAGGATCTGAGGGTTGTAGAGCAGTACTGCATACTCAGATCCTGCAGGTCTACTCTCATTTAGCTAAGTGAAAATTAGACACAGGAAGTTCTTGTAAGACTCACTGCTCGGTCATCTGCAAAGATATATAAAAGAATGTTTCTGAATAGATATGGAAGCCTCCGTTGAAAGAAAAACAACCAGTCCTCCCCTTCTTCTTCCAATTGACAGAAAATAATTTAGTGAACAATATTAACAGAGTACAGTTTTTAGCAGAATCTGAAAAAGAATCCAAATGAGAAATTTAGGGAGGCAGAATGTAATTATCCAGACTGGATTTTCACCAGGACAGCAAGGCTAGTATCACTGTTCTTCTGGAAAAAATCAGTGGAATATCTAATGACCAAAAGTGGTAAAAAAAATGGTTTTACTCAGCATTTTTCATACAAGTTCTCATGTTCTCCTGGGGCATTATCCCTGATGGCGAATCATAGAAAACTATGCTTGAGCCAACTATTGAACTACCAGCGAAACAGGATGAAAAATCACCAAAAGAAATACAGGATAATTAACTTAAGGAAACTCAACCACACCTCTTTTAACTCATTTATTTTTAAACTGTCAGTTTAAGGAATACAAGGAATGTTGTCTGTAATTTTGGTCATGGAGAGTTCAAGACTCCTACATATTCTGCAGAAAGATATTTGCACAAACATTCACACTACATTTGCAAGTCACTCCTTAAAAATTTTCACTCATCAGCAAGGAATAAATCCATGCAATTTATGTAATCATAAACTACTGGTACTGAAATCTTACTCAAAGCAAATATACTGAAGTCTGTTGACATAATTTGATCTAACAATTCTCAACAACCATATTTCCCCCAAATCAAAGTCTACTTGTGGGTAATTTACAAGTAGTAAAAGGTCATGCTTTGTTGATAAATGATTCATTATACATAGCCTGCTCAGTACAGATCATCTGCTCCATTAATAAACAGCACAGATGACAATTTAAGATTTTTAAACCTCCTTTTATATTCACCCTTTCTGACTAGTTTTTATTCCAAAGATTCAGGAGTCTTCCTAGCTATGTTGTTGAAAAGGTGTCCAATGTTAAAAAAGCACCCCATTTTCCCAAACCTAAGTCCTCCACCATCTGCAGCGATCCACATAGTTGTAATTTAGTAAAAAAGGCTGATGAATTAGTTAAGAAGCAACTTCCTAATCCAAGTATTCAAATACCCTTCCTCTAGTTCCTTTGCATCTAATCCCGATGATCTGGTCTTGTGCATTACATCTAATACGAGCTCATAGGCTATCACAAAGAGTGCTTTGGACATATACTATTTCATTGCATGTAAGGTTTGATTCTGCAGCACTGAAGGCTAAAGAAACACTTCCTTTGACGTCTACCAAGGCTGTTCAAGGCTATGTGGCTTTATAAGTAGAATATAGTACAGTAGAGCCATATTTTTTACTCAAGAAACACCATTTACTGAGAGAGCAGCTGTGTACTGCACCAGATCAAGTTTGAGTGGTTTTAAGAAGCCACCCCATGTAGAGCCCATTACAGTAATCCAATTTTGATGGATGAAATCCAAGTATACATGTTCTCCTGGTGATTTTGTGCCCTGAAATATTTAAATACAATGAAAGAATTAGAGTATTAAACAAATTTCCTTTTTGATATTCAATAGGCATTGAAATAGGAAACTCCTAAGAGCATGACAGAGCTCTTATACGTTAAGTAAGTGGTACAGTGTATATGCATAAGCAGCTCACCACCAGCAAGATTTAACAAAGTTATTCTTAATAGGCACTCTGAGTGCTTTGCCCTCATGAAGTACTGGCCTTTTCCCTCCTTATAATCAGCACTTATGGATGGCAAGTCACTCTGTGACCACTACCGTACCACTTCTCACTCTGCATGTACCACTTGCACTAAAAACAACAGAGTTTGCTCTTTTTTGGAACATCATCCAAAGAAAACGGACAATTGTATGATGCATTCTCCATAACACAAAGCAGGTACATTTTACTCAGAAAAGAACATTTCATGTTAATGACTCCAAGATGCTCTCTAGTAGGTATTTCATCACCAGAAAATAGGATTCGAACAATATATGGAGAAAGTAGTATGAGAAAATTATGACGCCCAAGACTAGAATTACTCCTTTCCCTCTCATACAAGCCATTATAAATAATCTTGGGGATTTCAAGAATGGTGAATGATTTTTCCTGCTCTTTTCTCTTTAAAAGATAGGAGCATCCAAAGAAAATATGTTTGTTTTTTTTTTCAGTGATCTTTCCCAATATATGGCAGTTGTCATATTAATAGATGTGCAGGTTTTGCCAGATTATTTTATTCCACTAAAATTGGTATCACAGATTACACCCACACTAGCAAATCACAGCATCAGTTCAAAATTTCCTGAATCTCTAGCAGAGTTTAGTTGCATTTTGACACCTAAACATTCACCAGTACTTCAATAGTTATCTTTTTTAGGCCTTGGCTTCTCTGTTAAAGGAATCTACCTGAAATAATATAACATTTGAAAGAACATAATATCTGTCACAACCATCAGAGGACCAAGACTTGAGGTTTGTGAGTTTTGATTATGTATTTGTAGTTACATATGAATTGCATTTTGCAGGGATAAGGGACAAGAGGTAACAGGCACAAACTTGATCATCAGAAGTTCCATCTAAATGTTGAGCAACCTGATCTACTGGGAAGTGTCCCTGCAGGGGGTTTGGATCTTGATGATGTCTAAGGTCCCTTCCAACTCCAACCATTCTATGATTCTATGAAGACAGTGATTGCAAGTCCATTGGGGTTCATACTGTATCAATCACTTTTGTAAATGATATCAGATACAGAAGTGATGGGTATGATCTACAAATAACCATACCTCTACATTCTCCAAAAATATTTAAAACCAAATATCTTGATTTCTGTGACTTGAATGCACTTAAACATAAGCCTCTCTCATATCACTGTGAGACTTTGCTGATATTGAGAATGCTGGCACAAGAAATCAAGTACTTAAAACCAACCACAACAATAAAAGCATATAAATATATATTTTAAATGAGCCTAAGTGACTCAACAACCTAGAGTAGCTTCTAAAAAACTAAATACTTAGAAGTGTTAGCATATTCAAAACATACCTTTGGATTGTAGCTTATATTTGAGACATGAATAAACAATTATTACATAATTAGGAACTGATGACTTACACTGCCAGTTGTATAAAATGCCTTTTCTGGTATTTTACCACTAGTGTTTGGATTAGAAGAGTATGAGAGAAATTTGGAAGTATAATAAAATCTTTCATATATCAAGAGGAATTATACCATGTTTCACTTCCATTATTCTCATCTTCTTAAATTTAAGATTCAGGGCCAGGTTCTTAGCAGGTAGGATTAAACATAACAGATAACAACAGCCACCACAGTCTGGTTATGTAGGGAGTTCAGTGACTGAACATTTTAAAAACAACACATTGCTAGCCACTGCTGTAAATAAATCTCTCCCTATGATGTACGTAGGTATAAAAGTATTGTAAATTACAATATATTTATTTGGCAACTTTTCATCAAAACCTCGCCCTACAAGATAAGGAAGTGCTTATTCCATTCCCTAAAAAATACTCTTCCCCTGCAAGGAACTAATACAGATGTGGTCAAGTGATTATGAAGGTTGCATCACACTCTTAGAGAAAGGATGAGATTTAAGGGTTAGCAGGCTGATCCAATATGACTTTCTCATCTTAAGTGCTCCAACTGTGACATCATCTATCTTAAGCAAGGTGTTTGACACTTTCCTGCACAACATCCTGGTTCTAAACTGGAAAGGTGTGGATTTGATGGGTGTATCATTTGATAGATAAGGAACTGGCTGGGTGGTCACACTGGAAGGGTTTCAGTCAACGACTCAATGTCCAAGTGGAAACCAGTGAGAGTGACCTTTCTCAGGGGTTTGTTTGGGACTGGTGTTGTTTAAACAGCTTTGTCAGTGACATGGACAATGAGAGTGCACCCTCAGCAAGTTTGTCAATTACATGAAGTTGTGTGGCACAGTCAATATGCTGCAGGCGAGGGATGTCATCCAGAGGGGCCTGGACAGGTTTGAGAAGTCAGCCTCTCAAGTGTTCAACCAGGCCAAGTACAAGGTCCTGCATCTGGGTCAGGGTAATCCCTAGCACAAATCCAGGTTGGGCAGAGAACAGATTGAGAGCAGCCCTGAGGAGAAGTACTTGGGAGTACTCATGGATGAGAAGCTCAGTATATCCAACAATGTGTGTACTTGCAGCCCAGAAGGTCAACCGTATCCCGGGCTGCATGAAAATAATTGTGGCCTTCAGGTCAAAGGAGGTGATTCTGCTCGCTCTACTTCGCTCTCATCAGACCTCAGTCCTCAGCACAAGAAGGACATGGACCAGTGGGAGCAGGTCCAGAGGCGGGTCATGAAGATGATCAGAGGAATAGATCATCTCTCCTATGAAGATAAGCTGAGAGTTGTTCAGCCTGGAGAAGACAAGACTCTGGGGAGACCTTATAGCAGCCTTCCAGGACTTAAAGTGGGCCTACAGGAAAGAAAGGCAGGGACTGTTCATCAGGAAGAGTAGTGATAGGATGAGGGGTAATAGTTTCAGACTTGAAGAGGGTAGATTTAGATTAGATATTAGGAAGAAATTCTTTGTTGTGAGGGTGGTGAGGCACTGGAAAAAGTTGCCCAGAGAAGTTGTGAATGCCCCATCCCTGGAGGTGTTCAAGGCCAGGCTGGATGGTGCTTTGAGCAACTTGGTCTGGTGGGAGGTGTCCTTGCCCATGGCAGGGAGGGTTTGGAACATGATGATCTTTAATGTCCCTTCCAGCCCAAACCATTCTATAATTCTATGAAAAGTATAACTGTGTTTCCTACAAGAGTAATCCATGCTATTATTACATAGCAAATGTAAAGATTAGAGGACTGAATTCAGTGGGAAGTGATAACAATATACTATGTGATTAAATTATACCTTTAATGAAGAATTTTTCTTCCTGCTGAATATTTTTAGTGGATGAAGTGAGGTGCAGATCAGATGGAGATAATACTAACCACTTCAATGAAGGAAGTATAACCTACATCCATATTCATCATATAATGAAAATGATGTTTTATGTTGGGTGACAAGAAGATCCATAAAAAGAACCACAGCAAAGAGCAGAGAGAATAAGAGCAACTGCTCTCATTTAGTAGCCCATACCTATACTATCGAAGTCACAGGGGACAGTAATTAAATTTAATAGAAATCACCCATGATTTGAAGCTGCCCTCATTTTAGGCATGCAAGGACAAGGAATTCAATGCACAGTTCAGCCTCAATTATCCAAATTATTCAGTGTCCCATGGTAATCAGATAAAAGTGCTTGTATCATGTTAGAAGTAACAATTTTTGAGAAACATACAGACTAGATATGTATGTCAAAGAAGGAAGGCAGATTAGAGAAGCTTTGATTCTCAGCACAGCTGAACTGGGTAGAAAACTTCATGAGAAGAGTATTATAATAGATTCAGTTTTGAAAATGAAGATATGGATTAAATTGGTGGGGTTTGATCAAGCATTTATAGGGCATTCACTTCTGTTTGACAATAAACACCCCCACTGTGTTTCCAAAATTGCTTCAGATACTGTATAGAGGTCAACGGGCAAGTAAGATGTGATGCATAGTGTTGTCCAGTAGGAAGAAGGCAAGAAGGACTGTTGGACTGACCTGCATGCCTTTTCGACACTCTACTATTTCTGTCCCTCAAAGACATGACAGTTATAGTATGATAATTTCATTTTTATTTCAGCACTGGAGAGTCTCTCAAATCTCTTTTGTTCTTTGGTGTAACAGTGATATGGTCCATACTTATAACCAAATTTTTAAAGTATTTTTATGGCATTCATTCACAAGCTCACTTGAAGCTGTCATCCTGCATGACTGCTAGCTTCATGGTCATCAACAAACCCAGCTTTTACAGAACAACTTTTGACATAAACATTGCATCCCACAGTGGAACAAACAAAAATTAGTGGTGACTATGCTTTACAAACAGAAGAAAAATCTACAGATTACTCATTTAATAGTCTGGGAAAGTATTGCTTATGCAGAATGGGGATACTAATAGTAGACAGTTACCCTTACTATTGAAAGAGTGTGATAGTGAAAATACTAAATTGCACAACATCCATCTTTGCACAGCTTGCTCATCATAAGAGAATAAAAAAAAAAAAAGGAATAAGCTAAAGATTATTTCAAAATTTATAAATCAACACATGGATTGACAGAGAATTTTCAAAAGGGTCTGGCAGAAAATAATAGGTGAGAAGGATTATTGAAATACTGACATCTTGTAATACAAAGTTGCCATCTTCCAAAAGTTCTATCTCTACCAAGATGACAGTCATCATATAATTTAACTCTAAATAGTATCCTTGAAAGCTCTTTTAATATTTAGGTACAGAAAACTGCCCAAGAAATCTGTAATAAAAGAGAAAGTGTAGGCGGAACAACAAAAGATGCATCATGATAGACCTGCAAAAGTGCAACTGATATTAAATAATTTTCTGTTCATGTATGAAGCAAATCAGGAAGAAAATATAAAATAGCAAGACAGAGTGCATTTATCATCTTCATACATATTTGAAGCAAAGACCATAAGTAATGCTGGATAATAGCATGAGAAAATAAATCTATAGGAAATGTAGAAAAGAATCTAAGATAAATTATCTACATCTGATGCAATATCATATGACTTCTAAAGAAAAATGTAAAAAAATTGTAGAATTTCAGGAAAAGAGTAACCCACTGAAATACCACATAAATGTTACCTAGTGGTATGAGAAGAACGCGTATGCTAAGACAAACTACTCACAGAAAAAAAAAAAAAAAATTCATCTATTAACCATAGTGTTTAGTCTCATTCATTTATAGCAATGGATTAGTATCTGGTATTATAATAGCCTGTAAAATGAGGTTTAAGCAAATGAAATGCATATATATATGTATTGATATTTAAATACTAAATACAAAGTAATAACATTCTAGTTATATGTTAATAAATTATACTTTAGTAAAATAAATATGACAAAAAATTCTGGAAAGACATATGACCATATATCTATATTTTTAAACGAGTTTTTATTACAGCGCATTGAGCATTTGTTGCTGCATCTTTAACTCTACAAAGCTTCAGGATGATCAACGATTGTGTCTTGCTACTGTGCAAAGATTTGATGTACTTTTTTCCACTACCTTGCACCTTTCAGCACTAGTTATCTGCATTTTTGCAAGGGAACAGTAAAAAAAATTCTAAAATGACATTATTCCATCTGAAAACATTGAAAAAAATAGAACACATCTGCTAAGGAGAAGAGCAGAATCTAGATCATCTGGAGCAAAACCTTTGTCTTTTGGTACTCAGTTTAAAGGATAACTTAAGTTCCTCTATCGTTTCCGTGTTCATGTCAAGAAAGTATTTAGTGTACGCAAACTAGCAAAGGGATGTCACATAAGTTCGTTTAACTTTCTTATACTATTATTAGTTCCTTCCTTAATGAAATCATTATTATTTTCATTATGCCTGTCTTAAGGACTTGATTTATTTTTAAAAAAATACAAAAATATGCTAACACCATATTAATTAAACTTTTCCTGGCTCTAATTTTGCAATACTCTTCTCCTTTCTAATTGATCCGTATGTACATATTTGTCTGTTGACTCTTCCATCCAGGCCACTAAAGGTATTTTAATTTGCCTTGCCACAATGCTCATGACAGAGCCAATTTGCTGCAAGAGAGATTACAGCATTCTGTGCAGTGGCTCTCAGGACAAAGCAAAACATGAGCAGTCTTAGAGATACTGTCTTAAAATCTGGCACCATGTTCAAAGATTCATCTGTATACATCCTGTCCTGAAGCACAACTCTGAATGTCATTCCTATTAATTTAAAGGTCCTTTCAAAGACCAGTCTAGCTGCATTTTACATTTTGCTGTTTTTGTAATGAATCTCTTTATAACCAAAACAGGTACTGCAATACAGCATTATTCTGTGTGCTGTAATCCACTATTTCCTCAAAGAGATATATAGAGAGATAGATCAATATGTCAATTACCTTTAATTAAATGAATATCATCTCTTTAGAATGAGACTTTGCCAAAAAAAAAAAAATCATAAAGAAAAAAAAGTTGTATTGCAAGTTGGCTAGCCAACCCTTCATCAATTGGCTGATTGCTGACAGCTCAGTGGTACATGAATCAAGAGCCAGAATATCATTTGCTAACATATCAGGAAAATTATTTCTGACACCAAACTGCACCTGCATGTGATAAGAAATAATTCTGTACATCTCCACAACCAGTGCAAAAGACCAACAGAACAAGTCTGGTTGTCAAGTCTTGTCACTGTATTAATATGGCAGTGAAAAAAACATTTGATTTCTCTAAATAAATCCTAATGAACAAAAATAAGAACAGCAAATTAATACATTCTGAAAGTCATTAGATAACATTTACAAAAGACCCTGAGTAGCTTAAGAGCTGAAAATCACTACTGAAAGGAAAGAATAAAAACTTCTATATATATCTCCCTAGAAGAGGGACATTGTTGAATCTTAAGACCGGCAAGACTGAAGACATACGTTTTAGCATTTCTTTATAGAGTAGTCAGTTCAAACCTTTCCTCCTCTCCTTCAAGTGCAAAGGTCCCCCTGTATCTTTCTGCAACCCCATTCCTAGACAGTGTATACAAGTGAAGACCTATGAAGACCTATGACCATGGGACCAAGCAGAGAGAAGTTATGTATCCTTGTGTCTTTCAGACATTTTTAAATCATTTGAGTACTTAAGTGAGAACTTATGGGTAGAATTCAGACCAAGTGATATCACTACTGTAACCTTAAGCATTTGTTGAGGTACTTAAGAAATATTACTTTAGATTCCTTCTGCACAGAGAAAAAACACTACAAGCAGATAATTTATCTCAGTAACATCATGTTGTCTTTCTTCATAAAATACTAAGTTTACAGCAATGGGTTCTTGACTTCTGTGCCTCAGTTAGAAGGGGTGAATTTTCTGTAGATGTCCTAGGACAAACTATCACCTAAATTATTTTATCCATATCTCCCACTATAATATGACAATAATCTACCTTCCTAGGACTGTATTTCTAAGTGTGTTTGGAACGGATCATATCTGTGTATCAAGGTACCTGTCCCTTAGTTCAGCTTAACTAGGAAGAAATACAGTATTCTGCCTGAGAACCCCTAGGAGCTAGGACGAGAAGTGACCTTAGAGGACATGAAGAATTTACTCCCAACTGAGGAAGCTTTTTTTATTACTATTATTTATTTACTTGTTTATTTAAATAACTTTTTGCTCAGTTGTTCTATTGATTATGTAAGCTTTTATAACAGCACCTGAACATTACAAACACACTTTGAGGAGAGAGGGTCACTAATCTCTCCATCATGAAGTAGGCTATGGGTTGGTCCACCATTCCACAGCTGAAACTATGTTACTGTGCAGAATTTGAGAGCCCTGAAGTCAGAATCGGAGAATAAGTCCTTTCCAGGAATGTTTATTCAGTTTATATTAATAAGCTTTTTGAAAAACAAATAAAGACCCAAACAATCCACAAGAACCTAGAAATCACCAGGAAAACAGAAGCCTGAACTCTCCTTTTGCTAAGCAGTGGGATGCAGGATCATAGTCCTTTCATTTTCTGGTACATCTTGCACTCCCATCCTCATGAAACAGGACCAGTAAGCAGATACCTAGCATATTCTATAGGCCGTTAGGTGTATTATTCTTCCAGTATACATGTACAAAAATTGTATAAGGAGAGCACAGAATTTAGATCACTTTTCCCATAAAGGGACTATTTTTAACACTGGGCCAAACATTTAAAAAAACCCACCAAACCTAGCAAGTACCCCTCTTTTGAGTTTTCAGGGTCCTTCATGGTCCTGGTCCTTTGCCTGTATGCTGCTGAGTGTTTCTGGTTTTGCTCTCCAGCAAATTCTCTTCTTCAAAGATTAAAATCAGGGAGATTTTGGGGGAAGAGTTTACTACCTCTCACAGCAATATAGAAACCACATTGATCTGGGCTCCTTCTAACCTATCTAATCCTCTCACAAACTCCCACCAGGCATTGCCACAAACATTTCTGCAAGTCTTCATACCATGCTATAAAGTATGTAAGACATGTTCTCAGACCTATGTGGCAAAATTTTGTTCTAGTGGACTGTAGGCCATTATATTTTAGTCATAGAGTCATGGGATCATAGAATGGTTTAGGTTGGAAGGGACCTTAAAGATCATTGAGTTCCAACCCCCCTGACATAAGCATGGACATCTCCCACTGGACCCAGTTTCTCAAAGCCCCATCCAGTTCTAGTGTCTCACCACCTCCACAGTGAAAAATTTCTTCCTGATATCTATTCCAGTATCTCTCAAGGAGACCAGTGAGAAGTGATGGGTAGTCTGAATTTGGCCTATCTATTCAAGAGACGGCCAGTCTTAAACAGTGTTGAAGCCAAGCCATTTTGCACTGTGTAGTCTCTGGGAAAAGAGCTTATTTCCTGGGGCATGTGTGCAAAGAAATCAGGGTGTTGCCAGGAGCAACTGCAGGAGATTTAAATGAGCCTCCATTTCACTCCAGGTTCCACCCTCCAGTATCACAACCATTAAGAGATATGAAGGTTTAACAGTTATAGACACCAATGAGCAAGATCTACAAGGGAGAACAGTACCAGCAGCACACAGTGGATATCATAAAATAAACTGAGTGCTAGTAGCGGGTGACACTCTGTTAAAGGACACTGAGGTGGCCATCTGCTGACCTGACAGGAAGTCACAAGAGGTATGTTGCCCTCTGGAAGCTGATTCGAGACATTGCTGGGAGGGTGCCAGAACTTGTCAAGAGCAGTGGACTACTATCCACTGTTACTCTTACATGTAGGTGTGAATCACACTGCAAGCCAGAGCCTGGGCAGAATTAAGGATGACTATAAAGTCCTAGGGGTGCAAGTGAAAATTATTGGTACCTAAGTTATCTTTTCTTCCATTTAACCAGCTGGAGGAAAGGGGGCAGCCAGAAATAGAGGTATAATGCATACCAACTGCTGGATACGTGGCTGGTGCTGTAGCAAAAGTTTTGGCTTTTATGACAACAGGAAATTCTCTGATGACAATAACTTGTTAAAAAGGGATGGAATACACCTGTCTAGAAGAGGCAAGGCAATTTTGGCAAAGGCTGGTCGACTTGGTGAAGTGCGTTTTGAACCAAAGGACTCAGGGAGGAGGGTGGCCAAAATGGCTCATGCAATCACATCCAAGTGGAGAAGAAGCCAGGCCAACCAAAGCAGTGACAAGTGTTCCTTAACTGCCTCCCAAGATGAGAATCAGAAGGCCAACCACCTCAGGGGTGTGTATGGCTATAGTGGGTTGTCTTGCACACCTCCAGAGAAATCTGCATGCTCAATTACCTCTCTGAAATGCTTGTACACCAATGCACTCAGCATGGGGAATAAACAGGAAGAACTAGAGATCTGTGTGCAGTCACTGGGCCATGAACACATTGTGATTACAGAGACATAGTGGGGTAGCTCACATGACTGGAATGCTTTCACGGATGCGTACTGTTTAGGAAAAGCCAGCAGGGTGTGGTGGTGGAGTTGCTTTTTATGTGAGAGAGCAACTGGAATGTATCAAGCTCTACCTAGGGGTGAAGGAAGAACACATTGAGAGTTTACGGGTAAAACTAAGGGGCAGACTAATATGTGTGACACTGTTGTGGGTGTTTACTAGAGACTATCAGATTGGGAATAGGAAGTCAATGAGGCCTTCTACAGAGAGCCAAAAGCAGCCTCATAACACAGAGTCTGGTTCTCATGGGGGACTTCAGCCACCCTAATATTTACTGAAAGGCAACACAGAGTCCAAGAGGTTTATGAAGAGCACTGATGATAACTTTTTGACATGTGTGGTGGAGAAGCCAAGGAGAGGTATGCTGCTGGAGCTTGTACTAACAAACAAAGGATTGGTTTGATGTGAAGGTTGGGGACAGCTTTGGCTGCAATGACCATGAAATGGTGGAGTTTCAGAATCCTGCATGGAAGAAGGAGGGCAAAAAGTAGAATTACAAGAAGCGTGTAGCCAGCAGGTCAAGGGAGGTTATCCTCCCCCTCTACTCTGCTCTGATTAGGCCACATCTGGAGTACTGTGTCCACTTTTGGGCTCCCCAGTTAAAGAAAGACAAGGAACTACTGGACAGAGTCCAGTGGAAGGCTATGAAGATGATCAGGGGACTGGAGCAACTCTCTTATAAGGAAAGGCTGAAGGTCCTGGATATGCTTAGCCTGAAGAAGGTAAGCCTGATAGTGGATCTTACCGATGTTTATAAATATCTAAAGGGCAGGTGTCAAGAAGATGGAGCTTGACGCTTTTCAGTGATGTCCAGCAACAGGACAAGGGGCAATGAACACAAACTTGAACACAGGAGATTACAACTGAACAGGAGGAAAAACTTCTTTACTTTGAGGGTGACAGAGCAGGCTGCCCAGAGAGGATGTGCAGTCTTCTTTTCTGGTGATATCCAAAACCCTCCTGGACACAAACCAGTGCAACCTGCTCTACGTGAACCTCCTTAACTAGTGAGGTTGGACTAGATGATCTCCAGAGGATCCTTGCAACCCATACCATTCCTTGATTTTTTCTTCTGTTTTGCTTATTCCTTTTTAAGAGGAGATGCAGCTACCTCCTCTGAAAAGATACAAGTCTTTTAAAGAGGACACAGTGAAGGAATATTCTGGTTTTTCCCAATAGGTAGATCTAAATTGCTTCACACTCAGCATACTTATTGCTGGGATCTGAAGTGCCCATGAACTCTGGATATTGCTCTGAACTTCAAGAGCTGGGCTTTTTATTCTATACAGTCTACAGGCTCATTTTGAATTGGATCCAAAAGTCTTAGTATTTTTTGAAAATGGTCTTCAAGTCTAGCATTCAATATCTTCAGGTGTTTCTATGATATTTTTCTATAGGACTGAACAGATTATTGCAGAATTAAGGTTCTTTGTAGAGCTATGTAACACTATTATAACTAATAAAACTGCTTTTAAAAAGGTACTGTTCATCTGCAGTGGTTTGGTTTGAAATTTTAAACTTGAGTAATATAATGTCCATGTCCATATTCATTATTAATGCTTAAACATTCTAAATTGTCCAAGTGCAACTGGAGTTACAGAAGTAATGAAAAACTCTGCAGCCAGGAATGTAATTTTAAAACCTTCTTTTGCATTCAAAGACCTCAAAAAAAAAAAAAAAAGGCAAACTCACTTTTGGATGTTTTCAGATACTGAATTTTAGCCCACTGGTAATTTCTGTTGTGAAGTTATGAACAACTGGGACATTGAAAACATTCTGACATTTTCCACTACCAAAATCTGAACAAATGTTATTATAAAGAATGTTCTAAGAATGTTCTTAGAAAAGAACAGCATTCTAAATACTTCATCATTTTGAGGGTAACATATAATGTCTCTCTGCAGTATTCATTCATATTATGAAAACATTCTATATGTGGTGTCAGATAAAAAATAAATTTTAATTCTTGGGTTAATTCTTAGTTCAAATTTAAATCATCTTAATTAAGTTTCTCTTGGAAATGACTTAAAGATAGTCAAATCAGGGTAATTTTTTTTTTCTTTTTGATAGGAGGAAAGTCATTGGACTAGATGATGATTTTGACATTAGAGATGTCCACATTTGATAGTCATCAAACACTGCACCTAGAATCAGTACAGGCCAGTGGGCATTTCTTACGTGAAATCCATTTGCTATCAGATCAGATAAATGACATCTTTGAAAGTGCCTCTATTTTTCCAGTGATAATAAACAGTGTCTAATACAATTAAGTATCTGAGCCTATTTGAAATACACATGACTACATTTTAGATATCTCAGAATAATTTTATTTTAATTCCCCCCTCGATATAAAAAAAATTTTTAATGACTTTTATATTATGTACAACCTAATTTAATTTCTAAATTATTTTTAAGGACATAACATATAAAATGATGAGTTACAAATATACATTTGGTTTTGAACAGAAGTAAGCTCATACAAGGTAAGTTCATTCTCCTTTTGGAGAAATTAGTGGTAAATTCAATACTTGCATGAGAATGTGGGCCAATAATACTTGTGACCAAATTATTTTTATCTGCACAAGAAGTCATGTTGAGCTAGGACAGAACAAATGTCTTTATTCTCCTGCACTTTAAGTCTGTTCTACAGGAAATATGTTCAGGAAAGCATTAGGGATTTCTGTCTGCTAAATCATTGACACATCTCATAATCTGCTTCACATGGTCTGGTCACGAATTTATTTCATAAAATAAAGTGAAACTTCACTTTTCAAAAATTTGAAGTTCTCAACTCTGAACAGCCAGACTTCCAGAAACCTTCTTGGAAAGTCCTATGCCAATTGATTGAAACAGCCATTTACACCAGCACAAATGGAAAAGCAGAGATACTGCTTTTGATACAGTAAAATATAAGAACAACACTGCCTGTCAGCTATATTGCCATGATTCATCACTCCTAGCTTACACTAGGTGTGACGTGACAATAACTATTTAAGTCTTTGCATTTTACTTCCAGTAGGCTTTGAGCCATTAATTATGCTAGTTCACAGGAGACTAGTATTTGGACTGCCCTGTGCCCTCTTGGTCTCAGGCTATGTAAAATGTCCTTAATGGACTGGAAACAGCTAAAAGGCAAAAATCACTCTAGTACTTCCTTTCGTATTTGAAGGGAGGTGAGTAAGCTCAAGAGACAAGCAGGTAATTTATAGTTAAACATTTTCCTTTGATCTGTATATTGCTTTTTCTATTTTGAGCTAATTTGATTAAGTATGCACAAAGGGGGAGCCAAAGGAGAAAGGTTTTTCTTCGGGCAGCCAGCCAGGAAACACAGTAGCAGAGACCTAATTTATTATTATTATTATTATTGATCAATCTGCAAGTGATACACACAATTGACTCAAAATAACAGAGGAGCCGAATTAAATCTGAAACATTCGAGCATATTTAATATGGGGTTTTCCAGTGCTAAGAGCTTGGATAGTTTGAACTACTTTCAATACCACAGAATATATAGGTAAAATTGTATTATGGCTTCACAAGTTATTTTGTGTCAGCTGAACTTCAATAACTGACAATATGGATGCTATTTCCCCACTGCAAATATGAAGAAAAATGCTGTAGCTTATGTCCTCTCTTGTTAAGACTTAAGCAAATGCATTTCATATTACATTTCTTGTCAGCTACACAATCAAAGTACAAAGTAATTACCTACATCCGATTTAGTCATCTAGATGCCTTTCATAAAGCACAGGGAGAAATGGCAGCTGTGTGGAGTGATTCATCTCATTCTAAAGCAGACAGCCAAAATATATCAGAAGAAATATGTCTTAAAAGTACCTATTTCTTTTTCACTAGGGACCCTACCAGCGTAGATGCAGACCTCTAACCAAATTTGCATGAGACAAACTCAGCCACAGTTACAACAGCTCAACTTGCACAGGATAATGCATCTCTGGCAATAATTCATTTGTATGTCTGAGCTGGGATGACTTTTTCTATGTAAAGACAGGGAAATGTAGAGTTGGCTCAAAGTACTTATTGCCTATGTATACCCCCATATTGTCTTCCTTGCCCCAACTGTGGAAACATAAAACACAATGAGTCCTGGGTTAGAGAACTGCCACTCTGTTACTCCAGGGGAACACAGGTCTACATCCCCCATGGTAAGTGAAACCTATGGGCAGAAGAAAATTCTAGCTGTACCTTCATAAAAAGGAAATTCGGAATACATAGTGCTTTTAAACGACTTCAACAGGAAATACACAGTAGTGTAGCCTGGTAAGACACAGTTCTGGTCTTGCCTCTATTGCCATCTTACCACCAATTATATACTTGTATAATGCTTTATACTTAGAAATTGTGAAAGACTGGACAGCAAAATTGGACTAGGCATATATCTGCTAGATATGTACACAGTGTTGTTGCAAAGAGGGGTTGTTATAAAACAAAGCAGCCAAAACTCGTAAGAAACAGTCAATGATCATCTGTTAGGTTAGCCAACAATTTGCAAGGTTTGCTCATTCTTCAAATCTCTGTTCTAGCACAGAATGATTTAATCTTTATTTGATAGGTCAACGTCACATAAAAAACGCAGACTTCTCTGACGCAAAGCATTAATGTGTATAGTGTCTAGACTAACACTTTACCAGGACAGATGTTACCACAAGTGAACTACAAATCAATTTACACCAGTTACAGGAGGAATATGAACTAACTACTGCAAGAAAGTAAAAGAGTCCTGTGCTTCGTATATAAAATATATAAACTGCTCTGTTCTAGGTAGCTTAGAAATTATTCAAAACATTTTAAAAGAACAGAAACAGTATATAATTTATCTTAAAAATTAAAAGAGCTCTTTCACTTCCAAACAAATATTGCTGTTGATGCCTTGTCTAAGACTGTGATTAATGGTATTTAGAAACAATACTGCTGAGATATAATATGTTTTGCAGGGTGGATTCTGGATTCTTAGTTACTTAGGAGATTATCTGTTAATTGCTGCTCTTCATTTGAATTCATAACATCACTGCTGTAGCAACAGTTAGGTTGTATTTAAAGATGCACTTCATTATAATCCCATGTTTTCAGAGGCTTATAACTTTATATAAATTATCTGCTCATAAAGTTATTCTCAGCCCAAAGAAGGCATTATGGAACAGTCTGACACAACACCATTTGACTGCTTAGTATTTGCATGCTCAAAAATATGCTAGTTTTTTTGACTCCTTTTTGATGACACATTAACATACTTGTCAACTTACGGTACGCAAAACTCCCCGGGAATTTTAAGGCGCCAGCTTGCAGTTCTCAACAAGTAGAAATGCTTCTGACACATTTGGGAGACTGCTTAGAAATAACACGGTTTTAAGTGTTGCTCAATTAAGGAAAGGTCAGTGATACTTGAAACTGCCCAAAAGGAGCAATGACACTGAAGAAACTATCAAGGTTTGTTACATTTTCCAGGCAGTCAAAACGTACCAGTCCACTGGCGTGGAAAATTCTGCTTCTGCCTTGTTCCCTCTCAAAACAAAGTAGACATAAATTTGTTTATACTGGCTGGAAAAAATATTTACCTGTCCTAAACAATTATTATCCTGTAAGGATACTACAACTAAACAGGTGACCATGCGTATCAACATCTGACACTTGGCCACAGCTCACTGGGCTTGAGTCTAGGCATTCTGCAGTGAAATATGGGTCTAGACATCTAGCTGCTACTCTCACGTGATCCCCAGTCTAACAGTTTAGTGACAGTGTCAAAGTAATTAAGCACCTCAGAAAATCGGCTGTAGAATGCAAGCTGGCCTCCTGAATAACACCAATGAGGCATGGGCTGTCACGTCCTCACATTTTCTTAACAGAAAACCAAAACTATCGATGTCAGAGTCACTGGGAATTTGCAGATGTAGAGGGGAAGGGAAAAAAAAATAAATAAAAAACCCAACCTTAGTATTTGGACTTCCGACACTTGCTGAATCTTCACAAAAATGAAGCTGTATGTACCACAATGAGAAACAATGGTCACAAACAGAGGTGCTATCACAAGAGATATCCTCCTGGTCTTATGAGGCTGTCACTCCACCTGTCATATACTGTGAAGTAATAAGCAACACCTTCTCCAGATCCCAGAAAGGAGGGAGATAAATGGCACTGAACTGGCCTTGTTTCCCCCAAATGTCTCAGACAAGCTACAGCTGCAGCAGGCTGAGCAGCTGAGCCCTCGAAGACTGGGCTCAGAGTCTCAGACAGAAAGGAAAGATTTACTGCCATCTGGTAACAATGATTCCGATGTTTCAGAGAGACCCACTGGCCCACACAGCAGCACCTAGCAACTCTGAAAACTAGAGGGACAGAATTAGGTAGCTTAATTACTGGGCGGCGTGTAAAAGTTGGAAATTGTACATTATGTTTATATTATTATCACAGTTATGTTTGGCAGGGAAAGAAAGATGTAAGAAACTGAACCTTTAAGAGACTAAGATGAGCCAAACTGAGGCAGTCACTGTCATCTGCTGTCTTGTTATATTATTCAGGGACTCCTGTTATACAGCATGCATCGCCTAAGACTCGGATGCTGAATGTAGCAACCCTCCATCATGCTGCTTGGCACTGAGTGACTGCTGAAAAACACAGCAACCTTGGTGGTTGACAACCTGTATATATTCACAGGACAGCTACAGCATGAACAGCTTATAGTACACTTTTCTCTACTCTGCCTCTGCGAAATTATCACTATACTCCCAAGCTTCTCATAGGTATACAGCAATATGGGAAACTCTATTCCCATTAAAATGCCCGGTTCTCTATAGACTGCTAATTATTGATAGTGGCGGTGACAGCAATTTGAGAGAGATAAGTACTCCCATAATTTTGAGTAGAGGTTTGAGACAGCATGGCAGAAAAGAGAGACTAATGCCTTTTTTGTGCTTGGATCCACAACCTCTTAGCAAACTCAAAAAATATTGATGGGCAAATAGGGTTGATAGCCACACATCAGACATGCAGAATTCAAAGGATGCAACAAAACCAGACGCTGACCTCTAAGCCTTGAGCTTTTGTAGTTTTTACATCAAAACCAGATGTGAATATGAAATATTTTATTAGTTCTCACTAGAAATCTGCAATTGGAATGTCAAACTAGCTGGAAATATGAAATTTAATGTAGAAATTTGGTGTCTTATAGCCACTTTTATTCTGAAATTTACTAGTCAATCATTGCACGAAATCTCCCACAGTTCAACAATAATTGATCTGACTGTTTACGGAGAACCCTAAATGGCTTTAAACATGCTAATCTAACTCCAGTAGTACATTTGGTTTTGAGAAGCTATAAAGTAACAGCTTTGTAAACCATATAGAGCAGAGGCAACTAAAAGGTGAATATATTGCAGTTTCAAAATTATATGTCACACAACCAGTGTATATCATTGGTAAATGAATACATTAAGTGAAGGAAAGAACTATCTGTATTATGAACATTTCCTGTTTATTGGGGGGGGGGCGGAATTTTTTTTATTTTATTTTTTTAATTCTAAAAGGCATGAATAAGACATTTGAAGCAAGATTCAGTGTCTGGAGAAAGAACTCTACTATGTTAACCCAGCAGCAAAAGGAACAGTAAACAGCTATCGTCAAAATAATCCTTCAGGATTCTGCAGAGCATAGGACAATTACTCATTTTGAGGTGAAGCTCTCACCCTTTGCCCAGCGTTTTTTTTCCTAGACCCAGATCCAAATTGTTTTTCTTCCAGACAATAGCCTGCTTTATTTCACTTTTTAACTCCAACAAATACAACTGCTGTGTGCACTAACTAGGGTTCTGTGTCAAGGGGTACCAAAAATATGCTAGTATTGTTGAAGAGAAAAATGGAAAAGCCTTGATTTGGCAGGGTGTTCTTGTCAACAAAGAACAAACATAAAGGACCCACATGAATGCTGAAAAGCTTAACCAAAAAGGGAATCACATAGAATGGTATTATTTTAAAAGCTCTATAAAGTGTTTCAGAAGTACCTAGCAGGCAAACAAGGAAATTTTTTTTTACTTGTTTGTTAGGGCTTTTTTGCTGTGTTTTACAACATAATCTGAAGTCTAGTAACATGTTATAGTGCTTTGTAGTAGAATTTAAGACTTGGTAAGTGTCTGTATTTTGCATAAAACTATTGGATGAGGCTGTGCTTTCTGGCATAGTTTACCACTGTTTGATAGCATTTTAAAAGCTTACTGTGCTTGAACTATCAACATACAATATTTGTTAGTTTCATGCTCCACAAGTTACTTTGTTATGTGCAATTGAATAATTACTATGAAGTTTTGTATTGTAGACTTTTGTCACAGTTTATTATATACAGAGCCTTATTTTGAACTTTTTATTTGCTTTCTATCCTGTCACTTCCATGGCATTTGTAATGTACTGCAATTTAATTGGAAATTGGACCAGATAACATTAAAGGAAATTTTGGTGATTCCAATCATTAAGATTTTTCCTTGATGGCATGTTAGTGGGGTTCTTTACAGGGTGCTTATTTGTTTGATTTGTGCTTAAAAGATATGTTTATTTAAATCCATTTAATGGAGTAAAGCACAGTGGTAAAAGTAGTATCTAGTGGGTTTTCTTGCGATCATTTCTAAGCACTAACATTATGACATGAATACAAATGTGTAACACAGAATCATAGAATGGTTTGGGTTGGCAGGGACCTTTAAAGATCATCTAATCCAACTCCCCTGTAATGAGCGGGGACATCTTCAACTAGTTCAGGTTACTCAGAGGCCCATCCATCCTGACCTTGGGTATTTCCAGGGATGGGACATCTACCATCTCTCTAGGCAACATGTTCCAGTGTCTCACCACCCCCACAGTAAAAAAATTTCTTCCTTATATCTAGTCTAAATCTACCCTATTGCCATGTAAAATCAATGCCAATTGTCTTATTGCAATAGGCCCTACTGAAATATCTCACCCCATCTTTCTTATAAGCCACCTTTAAATACCAAAAGGCTGCAATAAGGTCTCTCTGGAGCCTTCTCTCCTCCAGGCTGAACAACTCCAACTCTCGGTCTTTCTTCATAGGAGATGTTCTCCATGCCTCTGATAACTTTTGTAGCCCTCCTCTGGACCTGCTCTAATAGGCCCCTGTCTTTCCTGTGTATGGGCCCCAGAGCTGGACACAGTACTCCAATCCTCAGCACCCATTGGAATCACTACTTCAGCACATCAGAGACATAACCCACTTGGAGCTGCTGAAGGCAGATGCAGGTCTGCAGGTCCAGCAGAATAGGTCGGCCTGATTCTTCTCAATAGCCAGGCATGAAGGACTCTTCACGTGCAGGGTGTGGGGTCTATCTAAGGTCTGTGTCATGAAGTAAAGGAGTTGCAGGAATAGGTCAGAAGACTGTACAGCATCGGAGATGATGAGAAAGAGGTTGACTGGATCTTCTCTGAAACCCTGCAGGACATGAGAGTCTGAACCTCAGCTACACTGAAGGAGGGACAGGCAGACCTTGTGCCTATTGAGTTAGAAAATGGAGACTCCCAGGATACAAAGACTGGGAGCTCATGACTTCTGTCACCATGAGAGCAACTCCTGTTCCACCTGCAGATCTGCAACTATAGATTAAAACCAGTCACTTATGGTAAACTCTAGCGGTGGATACTGGGTGCAATACTCTTTAACATCTTCATTAATGACCTGCACTGTGGGACAGATTGCACCATCAGCATTTTCACAGGTGTTAGATAACTCTGTAAGAGTGATTGATATGCTAGACAGTTGTATTGCCATTTAGAGTGAACTCTAAAGGCTGGAGAGATGGTTCAATAAAGAGAAATGCCAAGTCCTGAGGAATAATTCCATGTACCAGTACAGAGTGGGGCTGGAAAGTAACTATGCAGAAAAGGCCATGAGTTTCCTGTTGGATAAGTTCAGCATGAGCCAGCAACATGCCCTTGCACCAAAGGAAAACTGCCTCCTAGATTGCATGAGGAATAGCATCACCAGCAGGTTGAAGGAGGTGGTCCTTACTCTTGGTGCTCGTGCCACACCTGGAATACTGTGTCCAGTTATAGATTTCCTAGTACAAGAGGAGATAGTGACATACTGGAGTGAGTCCAGCATAGGATCATGAAGATGATTAAGGGACAGGACACTTACATATAAGGAGAAGCTGAGAGAGCTGGAATTGTCCAGTCTGGAACAATGTGTATAAATACCTGAGGGAGATGGGAGGTGTTAAATAAAAAGGAAACAAGAGACAATTGGCACAAATTAAAAACTAGGAAATTCTGTTTAAACATAATAAAAACAATCTCTACTGTGAAGGTGATTAAACATTGGAACAGGTCACACAGAGAAGTTGTGGGGTCTTCTTGCTTGGACGCATTCAAAATCTGGCTGGTCCTAAACCTGGGAAACTTGTTGCAGCTGATCCTGCTTTCAGCAGAGTGTTGAACTACATGTTATCCAGAGGTACCTTCGAAACTCAACAATTTTGTGATTCTGTGAATCTATCAGATTTGACGGAACTAAAATATCTCTGATGCTTTTCAAAAAGAACAAACCAAGAACTCATGTCCCTTAATATTTGCCTGCCGTCTTTGCTGAAAAGTCAATATCCATGTTACTGCCCATCCAAAATGCTTAATCTCTTGGAAAGAAATGATGCATAAAATAGTCCAGCTTCTGACTTCACCTCTTCAACAGATTTAGGTGTTTAGTTCTGTTTGGCGTATCTTGTGAGGTAAACAAAATAGGTTTTATTAAAAAAGGATAGGTTCTGATTGAAATAATTTTAAGGTTTTTTCCCCCTTCTTGCTAATTTTTAAATGTTTTCAGTTATTAATTTCCCTTCTGATTTTAGCTGTTTCAAGTTCCAGTTTTACAGCAACAGTTTTTACCCACAACGTATTCAAAACAACCAGAACTGGAGCACTTCAGTCCCTAAAACTCCAGGTTCTCAGTTCCCAAGTGAGAATCTTTGAGAAATACAAATGAAAATTAGTTTCAGTGCATTGAATTAATTATTCCATTTATTGGTTATTATCTTGCTTTGTGGTTTTACGTGCCTCTGAACTGTAGATGGAATAAGAAAAGAAGAACAGAGAATCACCTAATTAATCTTGGGCTTCCAAAAGAGACAAAAAGGTTTGAAAGTTGGGAAGAAAGTGAAGTAAAAACTTGATTAACCTAGAAAAAAAAAAAAAAAAACTAAGCCCAACACAAACTAAAAAAAAACTTTAAAAGAGCATATAGCTATATTAAATTTATATTTAATTCATGTTTATGTACTGCAATTACTCAGCATATGTGAGTATATATATGTGTGTATATAAATCTAATGTATTGGCAGAAAATTTCATGTTTCTATAGCACTCCAGATATTATGAATAAAATATTTAATTCAGGAGGTTGCAATTACATTTGCTAAATTATTTCACTGACCTTTTTGCATACCTATGTTGGCCCACAGCAGATGCATGAATACTGCCAAAAAAAAAGAAAAACATCATTTATCAGTCAGAGAAATGCATGATAGTGGTTCAGTAGTAGGTGCTATTCAAAATAAGCTCCAGGGACAAAATTTTAGAACTGGCACATCTTGTGAAGATAAGTCTTACACTCAAGTAATATATGTCATGTGTCTAAAACAAAGTATGGCAAATGATGTCCTAGCAGAGATTTTTTTGTTGTTTTTCTGTACAGAGTAGCACCAAGCTAGGCACAAGACTCGCTAGTTTGACACGTCAGCCCAAAAAAAAACTCTGTCAAAAGGAAACATGCTATACACACACTGCCAAACTGCATCTTGACTCCTTGTGTCACATCTGTTATACCTTGTTATTACTAGATTTATGCTGAAGCTGGACATTAATTTTGCAATGCACATTGCATGGTGATGCACGTTGTTACCTTATAAGCCTGATTCTCCACAGTCATAGATGTCTCTTCCCATTTTACAGTGAGGACATATCTCTTGGTACAACATGGAACAGCAAGACAGCTACTTCTTAGACCAATGTCTGTACCAGTTCTGCTCTAGATTATATATGTAAATCTCTACTTACCATCACTTATAAATATGTCCCTTCCTATCAGAAGCAAGATACCTATATTACCATCTCACCTAAAACACTATCAGTATTGCCTTTAATAGGATGTCTTTCCTTGTATTTACAAACAAGTTTTATATTTACCTCTGGTTAAATTACATTACAGAATCACAGAATGATATGGGGTTAGAAGGGACCTTTGGAGATCATCTAGTCCAACCCTCCTGCCAAAGCAGGTTCTCCTAAAGCAGATTGCACAAGAACATATCCATTGGGTTTTGAAAGTCTCAGAGACAGAGACTCCACCACTTCTCTGGGCAGCCTCTTCCAGGGTTCCAACCACAAACCACAGGTTTATACAAAACAGAAACCAGTGTATCCAGGTATTTAAAGACACAATGACTTGTGCAAAATACTGATGAATTCAATAATGTATATGCATATTATCTAAAATTATAATATACCTTCAAGACTTTACTACCTAGATACACTTCATGGTTTAAAGCTTGCTTATAGTCTTTCTGAATTTGTAGGAGATTTATCACTAAACACTTCTGAAAGTGCTATATATTTTTTTCTTTAGACTAATTGACATTTTAGATTTTCTTTAAAAGGTCTAAGACACAGCAAAAGTGTGGTCTGGCAATGCACAGTGTTGAATTAATAAACCCATCCAGAATTGACAATGTCCTAAAATATTCCAAGACTAACCCTCTGGCAAGTGGGGCACTTAAGAACAAACAAATGAAGATGCATCTAGATGATCTGGCACTTTGGCTGCGGTAATTTAGTGAGATGAGATTTAATGAAGACCAAGATAATACTCAGTACAGATATAAACAAGAAAGCTTAGCTACTAAGTCATAAAGGAAGAGAGTTAGGAGCACACAGAGGGTAATTGTAAATAAATCAAATGAACTCCCAGTACAATGCATTTTGAAAAGTTCCACTCTGCAATTTATACACATATGACACTATTGTAGAGGAGGAGAAATTATTCTTGAGGTTCTACTTCGCTATTCTCCTGTAGGCACTTAAGCACAAAGAACTAGCTGTACTTTCAAGTGTCAGCCTGTAAAATTATTGTATGTACCTATCTCCGTTCCAGGAATACGTAGTTTCTAGTGCTAATTTCCATATAGTAGTGGAGAATATTTAAAAAAAATAAAATTATAGAATTGCCTGCTTCCAATATGATAGTCAGGGTTCAGAAATTTTTTTATTATTATTATTATTTTTTTCTTAACCCAGACAGATTAAAACCAGGGTAGCCAGTTTGTGACAGTCTTTGGCTAGAACTTTTAAGTGAAGTCACCTGTATCTTAAAATAAGCAAGCTAAAACCATCAAAAGGACTGTAAGTAACTAAAGTGAGGTTACATTTGAATACAAATTAAAATAGTGCAACTCGAGTAGCACATTCATGTACTGTTTGAGTTGTCATAGTCTTCTCACTCCCCTGTGGTCAAAAAAACCAAAACAAAACATAACCAAAGTAAAAAACAAACAAATAAACAAAAGACAAATCAGTCATATTATGAAGCCAATCTGCTACCCCAATGTGCTTTTCATCGGTAGCACATTTCCTATCTGTTAGTTCGGATTGAGTCACCACTTCTCAGTCCAGGCTTAAAAATGTAAAACATATTCTCTCAATCTCTTCCATTTCTCATGGAGGTGGAATGTCACTTTTCTTAAAATATTTCCATCTTTATGTTTCCTGTGGTGGCCCTTAATACTAATTTTTCCTCAGGTCCTGGTATCAGTCACTCTCTCCGACCCTAAATGCAGAGATTTCTACAGCCTTTATTTTAGATGCTCTGCCTACAGCTTCATTTTGCAGTCCAGTCAGTAGGAAAAACATGATCTCTTGTATGCTTCCTCCAATAAGATGTTTGGGTTTTTTTCCAAGCAACCCGAGGGTAATTCAGCTGGTCTGTTTTACATGCCTATTTAAGAAAGTAATGAAATGCAGTTTGAGAATACTTATTCTTTTTGAAGACAATCTAGAATAACTGTCTCAGATTTGGACATCTGGAGCTAGGTGAAATTAATCCCACTCCTTGTAACTTAACTTTTAGTTCACTGCATCGTAGATGTGTTATCCGAAAGTCAGCTGTTAAACTATGCAAGGAGGAATATTCTGTTGGTGCTTCTGGTTCTTCACACTTTGTCAACTGCCAATCAAGTCTTCCCCTTTCTCAGTTTTTTTTTTTTTAATCTAACATTTTAATCGGTTTAAACACATTTGCACTTCTTAACGCTTTCATGCATTCCTTTTCACATTTATCAGTGTGGTTTATGTATCATGATAAACTCTTGCGGATAAATGTGTTATCACTTTTTATTTTGTAATGATCTATGGTGAATCACAGTTTAAAACTCTGTGACTACTCAACAGTTCTTAGGCTTGAGGAAATTTGGAATTTGAAAAATTAAAAGAAACCCCAAAACCACAACAAGCTGAAATTACACAAAGATAAAAGAATAAGGTTATTATTGAAATTGTACATACTAAAGGCATGGGCTATGTGTTTGAAGTATCCAAACAGCAAATGGAGCCACCTTCAAAAACAAGCCAAGGAGCTATTGCACATGGCAAAATATCATATTAGTAAGAAGGAAGTGTTTCTGGACTGGAATGACCACAGGTGCCCTAGCTCCTTGTATTCTGGCAAAAGTGACACCCTCTCAAAGTGAGATGAGGAACTCTTCCTAGAATGAGGGAGAAGAACTCTCCTGAACATGTTTGCAGTAGAAGGTTTCTGAACAGTTTTCTACAACTGTCATTTTCATGCTGCTGGATGCTTCTTCTGCTGAATTCTAGCTGCATCCAAGGGAGGGATGCCTCTCCTGTTGCTGCATACAAAGCAAGAGCAGATTTTTGCTTTTCCTATGTGATTTTACTAATCCAAGCTATGCTTAATGTTGCCTCTATGCGTAGCATGTGTACACTGCATGCATTGAAAACACTGGGATCAGATTCAGCACACAGCTGGATGGCTTTTGGAGACATTTTGCAACATGGGACCATGGTTTGGCACACTACGTGTCAATAAAGAGAGCCATCTAGGGAGCCTGAATCTTGGGCACTGTTTAAGGGTCAGGTCTTTCCCTGGCTTTCTTTGGACATTTCTAATAGTTCTGTTGAAGACAGACCCTCACAAGAGGCACTTGTTCTACACTGAACTGATGGAACCCATCTATACATGCTATATTGAATCAAGGCCCAGGTTTGTTTCCTGACAGTCTCTGTTAGGTATTATAGACATAAATCTGTCACTTCAAATGTGACTGTGTCTCTCTGCATAGCAATGTGCTCTGACAAGGGTAAAGCCAACAGAATAGAAAAGGTAGGGAACATTTCACTCCTGCATGATCAGCAAGGTAGAGCCTCTTCTTCTCTTCTTGCTATCTGGATGGTTTACCCAAAAAGGAAGGAAGTAAGGTACATTTGCAAAGCACAGCAGAAAGGATGGGCAGCCTGGTCACTGGCAGGCAGAGGAGCCAGCAGAACTGCAGCTGGAAGACATAAACAGGAGTTAGCAGTATTAAGGAGAGAGGCAGCAGGCAAAGGGTAATAGTTTCTGAAGCAACAGAGAGCAACACAGGATGATAATCACAAGAGCTACCAAAACAGTATGTATAACTGTTATAGTATCTCAGTTTTGAGACCAATCACGGCTGCAGTGTTTTGCAGAGAGCTGCAGGGACAAGAAACACCGCTCCCCTCTCCTGGCTTAGATGTCTCAGATTCTGACATCTACACTGCAGGCACCTGCATGTATCGGTGAACCCTAGCTCTAAAACTGGCAGAGGCACATGCTGTCCTGAGTAGCATACTCTTCAGCCAAAATACTGCAAAGGCAGTATTTCACACAATCTATCTAATCTAGCTAAGACTAAGGAAACCCTTACTTAGTTAGAAGTAGGGGAAAAGGGATGATGGGGGAATGATAGGGGATGATAGGGAAAAGGGGATGATAGGGAAAAGGCATGATGGGGGAAAAGATATATATATAAAAAAAAACCAACTGCCAATATAAGAACAAGGTCTTATTTAAATAAAAGGAGACTATAGTCTTGAGTACTAGACAGAAACCTGTTGAAAAGTTGACAGTTATTCCATTAAAAGCAGTAAGGTTTATCTTTGCATCTGGCACCATGCATTACATTTATTTTGACAGAAGCTGAGATATTAGAAGTACGATGAGATGATAAAATAAAATCCAACATCAAGATGAGTTGTTGAAAGGGAAACTCATTAAACGAAATGAAATCTACGTTACTTCCTAAACAAGGTTGAACGGCAAAAATCAAGCTAGGAAAATATAAATGAAATAGGTTAGTTTTCTAAGGAATAAACCCATAATTGTCCAGATAGGAAGAAAATTAGAGCATTGCTCTAATACTACTGCTACAGTTTTCTCAACATGTGTGAGTAGGTTTACAATATATACTTGTGGTGTGGAATGATAGAGGCAGGGCAGGAGATAAAAAGTAAGATGATGAGTAGAGGTAAAACTGAATGTGCATGAGATGAATGCTTTCCCTTCCTCCCAGCAGTGCAGTCGAGGGTAAGTATGAGCAAATAGATTATACTCAGTTCTAAATTGGGCAGAAGAGAGTTTATTTGTTTGCTGTCTTCTAGGAATACCATGTAATGTAGCTAATGTGCTTTTTTTGTTTTGTTTTTTTTTTAATGTCTTTAACTTTTGCTACTGCAGGTTCTCCTGGGAAAGAGCTTTTCCTAGCAATGCCTCAAGGAAGGAGTGTACTGCAGTCATGAATCTCTGCAGGAAGTAATTATTTGCAAGAAGCAATTACTGAGAAAAGGCTACCTTCAGTGGTCCTAACTAACAACTGGTTGATAATACAGCCTGGCTATTAAGGATACTCTTCCCAAAGTGCTCTGTGACAAATTTATATTTTTAAAATACTTTTATACAATTCCCTTGAATCAATGTAAATCTCTACTTTTCACAGTATGTAAGCAAATGAATATGAAGATATTGGAAATTACTATCTGATGAAAGAAGCAGCCCTCAAAAGAAGAGAGTTCTTACTGATCTCTGGGATAGGAGTTTAGTCCATTTCACTAGAAAACAAGTTTGACTTCTTCAATAGCATAAGAAAAATGTTCATTTAGAGATAAAGGGCTTCTCAGACTGCCTAAAACATTAGTTTAGGTGGAAACTTTCATTTAAAAAAAAAAAAAAAAGACAGTATTTTCAATATATCTACAATGCCTGAAATAATAAATTATATTTTCAGGAGAAGCTGGAGTTGAAAACCAACTTCAATAATAAATTTAAATAACTGTACATTATTTGAATTTTCAATTTTCATTCATATATGCAAATAGGCAGTAGCAGTATGCGTATGAGGAATTATTCATTGCCCAAGATGAGAAAGAGTTACAAGAGTGGGTCATGCAAAGTGAGTTACATTCAAGAAATTAAATGTCAGGGTCAACTGTGCTGGTAAATCCTCCCAGTGCATTTGGATCCTTGGCTCCTCCGATTACTTTCCAAAACCCTTTATGGTCTGTTATGTCAGCAAGACACAGATTAAGAGACATTACTGGCATGCACTGACATGAAGGAATTTAACCTCTTCACAAAATGATATGGGGCTGCATGGGACCTTTGGAGATCATCTAGTCCAACCACAATGCTAAAGCAGGCCCACCTAACTTCTTCAAAGCCATGTATTATTTAAATTTTATAAAACATTTATTTCATTCTTTTATGTGATTAATTAAAAATAAATTTAAAATCGAATGTAAAATTTAAAGGAATATCCATCTCCAAAATAATGTGTCACAACTATAGCAACAAATATTGATTTTGACCACTCAAAATTGTTGCAGATTTTTTTGTTTCTTTGGGTTGGTTTTGTGAGGATATTAAAAGGAAAAAAAAAAAAAAACATACACCACAACATTGATTGAAGGCAAAAAAGTCAGAATTTAGGTGAGAACTATCTACTGAACTCTCTCTTCAGTGTAATATTCAATCAGCAGCTACTTAATCTATGTTGGTAACATACATTTATTTTTGTTATGGACACTACTGTGGCATGAAATTGGAGGAGGATTTCCTTACAGCTGAAATGGATTACAATACTTTTGTAATGAAAAATGAAGTTCTTTCTAGCTGGAAGTTTCTTCTTTCTTATTATTGTCCTGTCTTCTGAGGGACAGAATAACACCATGTTGCTTTGATGCATCTGCACTTCTAGTGTTTTCTTTTGTAGGTTTTGGGTTTAAGTGCATGGTACAAACACAGTCATTGAACTCCAGGTCCGTATGTGGAGGGCTACATTTTTAGGTCAGAGCTCTGCAGCAGTCTCCTCCAACCGTGAAATCTCAAGTTCTGCTTGGTCCCTAAAGAAAGGAGCAGACTATTTCACATGTGAAGTTGATGATGATATCAATGTTCCAGCATTCCCTCCTCTCTTCATATGAAGGGCAGAGTAAGTTACCACTGCTGTAAATTATTTCTAGTGCTCATTATTTATCATTATTCAGGTTCTTTGAGGATTATGCAAAGGAGAACATCTAATACAACCAAAATATCTTATAACAGCTGATCAGGAGATTTAGGAGTAAGATATGCATGCATTGTAACAGAGTTTTAGTAAGTCCTAGGGTAGTGTGCTGAAGCTTGTCTGGACCTAAAGTATTATTTAGGACCTGACAGCATCATACCTCAATTACTGACATTTTTACAACATTATGGTGAATTCCTCGTGCTTGAACTTTTTGATAACATAATAATATGGGTTTGGGGTTGGTTTTGGTTTTGGTTTGTGGGTTTTTTTTTTTTTTTTGGTTTTTGTTTTTTTTTTAATTATTAAAAAAAAGTAGTGATCGTTTTAATTGTTTTTGTTCTGGAGAAAAACTACAAAATAATAATTGGGAGTCTCAAAAAAACCAGAAGGCAACCACTTTTACAATTCCAAATTTATATCTGTTTATTTGCTTCTTTTTAGAACAACACAAAAGGCATTAAATTGCCTAATGATTTTGACATGCTTAGGACTGACAATTTTGAGTTCCACATATTACGGAAGGAGAAAAGGAACAGTTTTTTTTTAAAAAAAAGTTGAAGAGCTCACCACCTTTTTGTGTCTGAAAGCACTTGCAAAAACCACAATTCATTTGATTGTTGGATTTTCTCCCTTCATCATTCACTATTGTACAACACTTTGCTTCATTTCTGAATTTCACCTCTCCCAGATGGTTGTTAATTGATAGAAGATGGCTTTCACATATTCCACTAGAGTTGAAATAATAGTCTGAAATTCAAAACTTAAATATTAAAACTACACATTAGGCAGAAATGTCCAAAAGGTTAGACAATGGAATAATTTGTCAGGGGAGAAATAGTTGAATCATCATTACTACTAGAATTCAAAAACTGACTAGATAAAACAGATTATTAGGAGATTATAGTAAAGGTCAAGCACCAGCTGCCCTCTGTTGCTTCCTGTTTTCTAATTTAGCATGGATAACATATTATGCATAAGAAGAATAATCTGTGATACTCTGTAATCCATAGCATGCTGTATTTTTGATAGTGAATATACAAGCGAAAGGTGATCAGAGCATGTGACAGGCCAAGCAATGAAATAAGTATGTATGTAAGTATATATGTATGTAATATATATTCTATAATATATAAAAATAATATGAAAGAAAGATCACACCCTATAGCCCTGAATTTTAACTATGATGGCACAAACAGGGCACTGATTCCCTCTCTAGAGTGCAGTAATCTCCCCATACACATTTAAACAATTTTATATGAAATACTTTTGCTCACTTCTACAACCTTTATGTTCTAAACAAGGTTTAGGTGTGGGAGACAGACAACTTTAAAAGATATACTGTGCCTGTTTTACTCTTAATTAATTTGTAGATTGAACATAACTACAAGAGAAATATATGGAGGAGGGGAGATGGGAAGTACTAAAGGAGTTTTTACCATTTTATTTATGTAGTTTATTTCAAATTTCAACTCATAAGAAACACAGACCTCATTTAATCAAAGAGAGAAACTATATTGTCTCATTTCAGCATATGTCAGTGTAATTAACAGTGTGTTTTTCTACAAAAAACTGAGCAGAATTTTATCGTATTTTCTTCATAGTGACAAGCCTTCCTCCCCACCGCTGATACCGCTCTGATAAAAATGACTGTGACATACCAGGACTCCTCATTTCTTTATGGATGTTACTTAGATAATACATCTTAATTTAACATTGATTATTAGTGCTGATATTACTGTGCCCACTGAATTTGCATTAGTCTTTGATTGTGACAGATACTAACCCTTGCACCACCTCATGTAACAATATTTAGCCCAGGGCTGCCTCCAGCTTTTCCCAGTTAATAAAACCCAGTTGAAATCCCTCCCTCGTTTAACAATAAATCCTGACAATACCACAAATTTGAATAATGGGTGGTAGGGGAGAAGTGTTGTGTAGGCGACAGGCAGCCCGGGAGGAGTGGTGTCTGCAGTGCGGGCAGGCAGGCAGGCAAATGGGAGCCCTGCCCCAGCATGCAGTCAGACTGCTGATGAGACGGTGTGTGCCTGGGAAACCAAGGTTTCAAAGAAGGAACCTGCGACTGGCCAAGCGTCTTCCAAGGTTTTATGTCACCTGAAGAGAGCACATGACATCTTTATTAATGCTAAGCATTTTCAGCCTGACTCACTACCACAACACTGCAGCTTCACACCAAAGTAGCCCCACGCAATAGTTGTCTGAAGCATGTCCCACTCTCAAATGGCCCAGAGCATGGGGACTGTGCCATGTACCTTCTAAGGGTTCCTTATTACTGAGCACATCTAGTAGTGAATTTTGAATAAACATCATCTCTGCTAAGGCTGACTTTGTGGCACTAACCTGAGACGTGGCACTTAGCTTTGAAACTGGAATTAATTCTATAGCCTCCCTTCTAGGAGGTTAAATGATATTTCTGCAAAGTATTTATTTCTTGAGAGGGACTATACAACTCAGTGTTAAGCTTTTTTTTTCTGATAAAAGCCATCAGAACTTTTATGACTGGAAATTAATTTGGTTCTAGAGCAGCCCAGAGGTTTATTTATTAGCACTGGTTTTGCATATGCACAACTTTATACAGGCAAATGTGAAAAAGTCTGCATGCAAGTTGTTTTTTGCATTTGATGACTTGTGTGGACAGAAAGAAAATATTGTACACAAACGGCATCTGTGTGCTCAAATTAAGATTTTTTCACTGCTTTCATTCAAGTTCTTAAGCATGAGAACATTTTGCAGTGAAAAGAGGACAGATCTGAATCCTTTTACAAGGACTGGTTGGGTTTCTTTTTTGCTTTAGAAAGCATAAACAACTTAACCCTTGGTGTTCCAAACTTTTGTAATTTATGCCCCAGATAAAAATAATCACATAATTTCAAGAGATATATACAAAATTAAAAAAATGCAGCAACAAAAAAAGCTATATCAGATACAGGTTTTTGCATAGACATGTACATGGATGCAGTAGAATCTTTTTCAGCTAGGAGTGAGTTGACCCATGTGTTTGATGACCACTTACAAACACCTTTCTTAGCATACAACAGCCCAAAGTCTTTGTTTCTTAGCAAATGCAAAAAATAAGGTGCTACTTATTTATCAAAACTTGTCCCCTATCTTAGAACAATTTACCTAAAATCAGCGATTCACAGAGCCCTCATTACCTTTCCTCCAGCAACTTAAAAAAGTACTCAAAATACAACTTAATAGTAGAAATATAGAGAGCTCACCTTAAGAATACAGGTACCTACAACTGCAAACAACAAAAACCACATCCTTTCATGTCATCAAGATTGCTGAGAAGACGATCTCCTGTTGATGAGGATTTTATTCAATTTTTTTAAACTACTGAGGCACAATTGAGTGGAAGTGAAATCCAGTGTCAAGCAGGTGCTGGGGGCACTATGCAAAAACTCAACATCTATACACCACCATGCAAATACGCTTGCTTCAACATATCACTACTGTGGTTTTTGCATATATTCTTATTTCACTCTGTATTTCCCCTAGGACTTAATTTCTCACTATACTTGGTATTGTCTATATTTTCCTGTGGAATACGTACCAATGTTACCCTGATCTGCCATGTGGAATTCTCACTAAAGTTGGTGGAATTTCCCTCCACAGTTCAAGGGAATCACATTAGTGTAAGTTTATAAAGAATCTCTGAATGCTGGTACTTTACTGACAGAATTTGATTATGTACAGCTGTCATTCTCTTCCTCAAAGAGGAAGAAGAAACAACTGCACATCACAAGGTATTTTTCTTTGCCCCACGCTACTATATATTTTGATATATATATATTTGTATCAACAAATATAAATCATGCACTTCAGTTAGGACACTAGTAAACCAGTAAGTAATTGCTTTCTTCATTGTTCTTGCTACATTACACATGTTATCTGCCATGTAACTGCTACTCAAACAATGACAATGCGAAGGGCAGAATTAAATATCTTTTATTGTCTTTAATAAATATCTTTTCCAGCCCTTTTTCCAAATGTAACTGACTCAATTTTTTTGTGTTTTAAAGCACAGTAATTTGACATTCATTCACAGTCAAATGTCAAATGTACGTTATGTACCTGCTTTATAATTATGCAATTCTCCTAGGTATTGGAAGAGAGTGTATAGAAGAGTGAGTAGAAGTTTGCTAAAAAAACCCATATTTAGAGCTTCTTAACTTTTCTAGATTCCCTCAACAGTAATAGACCTTTCAAGATTATTATCACTCAAGACTTACTATAGTGTCTTTTTTTCACATGTTATTTTTATAGGATACCAAGAGGAACACAGTTGTCTTGCAATTCTGTACACGAGTACTCAGAGGACTCCTGAATTACAGTAAGTTAACCATAATTGACACTGAAACGTCAGATCCAGTACTTCTTCTCAAAGTAGTAGTATTTCATATATCATAACTTCTTCCAGAATAAGCCTAGAACTTTTTTTATGGGATATACCATGGAAAGTTTAATGGAGGATTCATCCACTCTGGAGAATCCCAGGCAACACAACAAATCACCAACAAGAAAGATCAAAAACCTTCCAGGACTATAATGATGGTATTCAACTTGCCAGATATTTCTTCCGTGAAATGGTACCTTGCTGGTTACTGATGTCAGTGCTTCTCCTTCAGCAATAGAAAATACTTTAACTTATTCACCAACAGTGATTAAAACAAATCTATTTACTCCATATAGTTTGTTCATGCTGTGCTATGCCATGAAATAAAATAATGACAGTGTAAAGCACTGTCTAATGTCAAGATTTTTACCCAAGTTCTATTATTTTCTGTAGTCAAAAATCTACATCTTTCTTCATATAAAAACAAGTTTTAGTAATAGGTAATCCTGTGATACGGAGATTTTTTACCTAAAAGATAGATGTTATGAATTTGAGGTAAGAAAAATCTAAAATCCGGGGGTGGGAGTAAAGATGAAAATTTGACCTTAGAGTTCTAATGAACTGTATGCTAAATCAGAATTACACAATTAATCCTGGACAAAAAAAAAAAAAAAAAAAACAAAAAAAAAAAAAAAAAAAAAAAAAAAAAAAACAAAAAAAAAAAAAACAATGAAAAAAAAAAAAAAACCCAACAACAACAAAAAAACCCCAGAAGACTATATTTTAACTCTCCAACTTTCCCTGCCTTAGGACTAATGAGTATCTCCAAAAGAACATCAGTGTTTTCCCCGCTGTATGAAATCCACATTTTATTTAATATTGAAACAATAATTTGGTGTAAAAAAATCAAAATGTAAGGTAAAGAGGGATGGGCAGTGGAAACAAAAATATTTTTTTTTCTGACAGATTATTAACAATTAAAAAATACAAAAAACATATCAGAACAAACAGTCTGGAGGAAAAGATTCTTATCCTCATGTATAATTTAACTTTGTCATGAATTCTTAATAGACCTGTAAATTGGAAAACCAACATCTGTTTAGTGATAGCAGGTGAAGAACATGCAGAGTGGCACCAAATTTTCACCAGCCTCAACATAAAAAAAAAAATGTCTTACCTTGTTGTCTGTTATTGTAAACATGTCCTGTGTAGAGAAAATATTTTTTATTTCTGAACTTATTATGCACATCCGTTTCTAACATAGATCTCTCTAGACTTTTTCATTTCATGTCATCAATATATAAATTAAGCTGTGACATGAAGGAGAAATAAGTGAGAATATAAAGAAGTAGTTCCCATCTTCCGTTCACGATCTCCAAAACACAGAAAAATGCAGTGTAGCATAAAGTACCCAGTGATCCCTCTTAGATAATTGTATAGAAATTAGTTGCTGCCCCAAGACGCTAGTTATGAATTGACTTTACACCCCTTTTTTAAGGTTGGCTTCTGACTCATAAGGAAGCTGCTTTGAAAAGAATAGGCAGTCCTGATATTGCTCTAGAAGGAAGATAGTAAAACACACACACTGTAGAGAAGAAGCTAATGTACTGTGAGCATTAAAGGGCAAATTACCATCCACTCAGCAGATCTGTGCAGAATTTCTCCCAGTGGTTTTCATGGAGTGACACATTAGCTAACAATCACAATTTAGCCATGTTTGATCATTAGCAGAAGCAAAAAAAAGAATGTTTTCTTGTCTGCAAGTCAAGCTACTACAGTTTTTGTCAGAAGACCTTGGAATTCAGCCCCAGAAAAATCTCCATTTAAATTGCCAGAACACAGACTTTGCATGGGCATTAAAGTTTCCAGAGCAACCTATACAGACAAGAGTATTTACTCATATGAGGTAGCGCCACACGTCCTCATATGGAAGCATGCCTTTTCTAATGTCACATAGTTAATTTGCGTTGAGACATAATAAATTTAATCCTGCTCCATTTTTGCCTTTAGTGGGCTATTCTCCCCCTTCTTTAGATTTAAAAATTAAACTGCTGCAGGACAGAGCATGTGGCTTATAGTCTCACAAGCAATTACAGTGTGGGTGTTGAATTACTGCAGCAATAATATTCTGGTCAGTTGTTTTCTGTTCCAGCATATGAACTTCTGTGGAGCATCTGGCCTGTGTCTGTGAAAAGTTCTCATATTTAATTTTTGGACAGGGCTCATCACCTGGTTGTGCAGTGAAACTCAAATCATAAATCTCCCTATTCAACAACAAGGATTTGGTTGAGTGACTCTTATATAGCAACATCTGCTTACACAGCAAATGAGATCTATGTTCCAATATAGAGTCTTGTTCTGGGTATCTCAGTGTATCCTGTGTCTCAAAACTCACAGTTGGAATAAATTATGTTTCAAAGGTAGCTTATGTAGATGTCAGATTGGTCATCATGTAATGGTGATTTAAATCACATGATCTACAAAACATATACATTTTATTTATTATTAGGTTTTCTGGCTACTTTTTTTTATGTAAGTACACAAAACATTTTTCTGAGCGCTATATTCCATTCACAATTTCTTCTGTCCTCCATTTGATATCTGTACTGCTCACCATTAAAGACTGGCACAGATCAGTTCACATAAGCAATCTTGAGGAAAGAAGTAATGTCACTAATGCAAATATGAGAGTGACCATCTCTACAAAGTGTAGATTAGAGCATAAAGCAAGTCAAAAAGGATAATTTTCACTAGAATATTACAATAAAAATCATAGCTACATTTCCTTTTCCTGTTTTAAGTTTCAATAAAAACCCTTAAAGTAAAATATAAATTTTCTGGAATGGGATTTCTGTCTGTTTGGGGACTTGTAGTTTATGTTGTTCTTATCCTCACATGTCTTTTGATCTCACTAGTTAGATTAAAACTTCCATGGTACTTCTCTAGCCATATTATGATAACCACCTGCTTTCTGGGAAATAATCTCCTGGAGATTATGGTTTCATAGAACAGAATAGCAAGATGATGGTTCAGTACTCAAGTTTCCATGATCCATTTTTACATCATTTTGCAAGAGAAATATATTTAGCCAAGCTATTTTAGATATTGAGAGAAAATACCTGAAATTTGCACAAGAGCAGACAGATTTGAGTTAGATGAGAATCTAATTCTTATCAAAATTCATTTCCAGGGAAAATCCTTGACTAGCCTTATTAAAAATACAATTTTGTTTAAGACAAAGGCAAAGAAAGCAACATCAGTATTAGTAGTTCTCACAAATAAATAACATTATATATTGCCATCTCTGTATAAAAAATGTAATAATTAGAATAAAGTAGGATATAATTTGCTGATCTGTACTTGAAAGAAGACAGCTGACAGCTTCTCTCTGAGCAAAATGTATACTCCTAATATCATATAAAATTATTGGAATGAGCTAAAAAAAAAAACCAAACGACTTACTGTTTTTCAAGCATCAGGCTAGATTTTTTTTTTTTTTTAAAGGAGCCTTATCACAAGTGTTATCAGTACTTGGAACTCTAAGCTACCGATAAACCTGTCATCTGATAAACTGTAAATGAAGATAGCTACAAACTTGTGTAGTTGTAACTGACAAATGCATCCAGCCTTAGTTCATTATTTGGTATGTTCATTGACGATAATGTTCTTTCTTTTCATGCCATTCAAGAGAATGATAACAAAATGAGATTCTTCTTTTCTCTCTAGGGAAGATTTTTTTATCAGCTGATTGTCAATAATGAAAGTCACTTTTCTTCACCAGCATTCATTATTCTGATGGCTGTGGTTGCAACTTCTTTCTTTTATTATTATTATATATTATTATTATTCCTTAGTGCATAAAACAACAAATAGAGAGGTTCAGCTTACCAGAAATAACCTGAATCAAAATCATCTAGTCCAAAGCAACAATGAGTTGCACAGTACTCAACACCTGTTCAAGCAGTGGGAAATATCTCATCAGCACAGGTGTTATGGGGAAGTCCAGTTTGCACAACTGTAACATCGTGCCCTGGATATTCAAAAGGTCATCATTCAGATTGTACAAAAACAAACCAATTAGCAAAATCTTTGTATATATTACCTGATAAAAATAATTTTGCCAGACACTTGTATTTTAAACAGGATTGATTTAACCTGGATGACACAATTACAGAATGTGAAGGTCTTTAAACAACCTTTCAATGTGTCTTTAGTTGGTTAATATGGAAAAGTATTCTGCATTGTTCTCTGGAAGTTAAAATAATTCTGTTCTGTCTAAATTTTAACAAATGTGGATATAACCCCTTGCATCAGAAGATTTGCAGAGAATTCAGAGCAACTGAAATATTAAAGAAAGTACGATAATGAAACTTACTCAAATGAAAAAACAAACAAACCAATCAACAAACAAACACAAAAACCCTGATTCTAACTTATTACAAACAAGTTTTAATTTAAGTTTTAAAGAAATAACATGGGGGTCATCCACTCCAAACCCTGCTCATAGCAGGGACAAATTCAAAGTTGGAGCAGGTTATTTGCTCACTGCCCAGCTGAGTATTATATATCTCCTGGGAGGGGATTTCACAACATCTCTGGGTAACCTCTTCTACTGATTAGCCACCCTCGGTGAGGACTTTTTTTGTTTAAATTCAGCTGGATTTTGCCTTGCTGAACCTTGTGTCTGCCACCTTTTGTCTTTTCACAGCGTGCATCTGCCAAAAGTTCTTATGACAACCTATTAGGTCATGGCAACTAGACCCTCCCTTAGCCATTTCTTCTTAAGGCTGAACAAACCAGGCTCTCTCAGACTACTGTGTCATGTACTTCAGCTACCAACCACCATGGTGACTCTTCTCTGCACTCAATCTACTTTGCCACTGTCTACCTTGTACTGGGAAGCCTGGCCTGCCATAGAGTAACCCACTTGAGGTCTTAGAGGGGAATGGCCGCTTCCGTCAACGTTCTCCTTAATGTACCCCACCTCGCTCATACACCCAGTGCACACTGCTGTTTCATGTTTAAGTTATTATCCTCCAGGAGTCCTAGTCCTTTACTGCAAATCCCACAAATGCATACAGTCCTGCACCTGGGACGTGGCAATTTCAGGCACAAGTACGGGTTGGGCAGAGAATGGCTGGAGAACAGCCCTGAGAAGGACTTGGGAGTGTTGGCAAATGAGAAGCTAGACATGAGCTGGCAATGTGCACTGGCATCCCAGAAGCCAACGGATGGGGGACTTTTTATCAAGGAAGGTAGAGATAGGATGAGGGGTAATAGTTTTAAATTGAAAGAGGGGAGATTTAGATTAGATACTAGAAAGAGGTTCTTTACTATGAGGGTGCTGAGACACTGGAACAGGTTGCCCAGAGAAGCTGTGGATACACCATCCCTGGAAGTGTTCAAAACCAGGCTGGATGGGGCTTTGAGTAACCTGCTCTAGTGAGAAATGTCTCTGCCCGTGGCAGGGGGGTTGGAACTCGATGATCTTTAAGGTCCCTTCCAATTCTAGCTTTCTATGATCTCTGTACCTTTTCCCTTAGGCTAGAACTGGCTCCCAAACCATACTGGTGCTTGGGGTTATTCCAACCCAGGAGAAAGACAATGCATTCACCCTTATGAACTTCTTGAGGCTTATATCTCTCCATCCATCCCTCCAGTCTCTCAAGGTTTTTCTGCAGTGCTTGCTCTTTAGTGTACTCATTGATCTATTCAGTTTGGTGCCATCATTAAATTAATATTTGGTAAAGATACTAAGACTGACAAAATGAAACATCTTCACGTTTAGATAACTGACTGAAAGAAAAGAATCAGATAGTATGAATATTTAACCATTTGTCTCAGTTGTGTCCCATAAAGATATGTGTCTAAGTCTCTGCTGTGCAACATATCCATTACAGGACTGAAAAACGGACTAAGTAGCAAAAAAGGTATCATTTTCTGACAGTACAAAAAGTGAGAGGGAACTGAACTCCAAATCCAGAGATCATTAAAGTATATAAAGTTATGAGCAGATAGAGAAAAATATCCCAAGATAAAATATTTTATGTTTGATAATGACTATTGATAGCTAGGAATGGGTTATTTTGTGATGCAAAAAATTCTGTTAGATTTTTTGGCTCATAAGAATGTCTCTGTTTGGTGCTCAGAATATTTTCAGTATGACCATGGGAGCTGATTTTAATGTCAGGTAGTATAACTACCTGAGCCAAAGTGGTCTGTACTCTGATCTGGTTTGAACAGTCTTATATTCAGTGTCAAAAAAGCCATTACATGCACAGCCTTTCAGTGCTTTTTAAAGTAACGTCCATACAATTATCATGGGGTGGATTGTAATCCATCTAACTCAGTGATCTAATTTAAACTTGAAGCCCTTTCCCTAAAAAAAGTACCAACAATCCTGCGGTAGTTAGCTGAAAGCTGCAAGTGTCCTTAAAGCCAAGTCTGAGAAGATCAAGATCCATTTAAAGAGATGTGATACTCATTTTCTGTCATTTATTTATCCTTTACCCATAAAGCATGTCATACTTGTTCCTCTTATCATTAGTTATTAGTATGTTCATCCATTGCCTTTTAATGTATTGCCATTAACTCGATGGCAAACAACGGGCAGGGAAAATTATCTGGTCAGTGCCCCAGGGATGTAAGAGTAATGGATGGATGGACAGCAATGATTCACTTACTGCAATCAGTGCTACTCCCAGTCACTTTTGTGATGCAGTATTGGTTCCATAGGAGATATCAGATAAGATGGGGAAAAAAAAAACAGTAAAAGGAGATCAATCTACATAAATGGGAAGGAAATAGCAAAGAGTTGTGGCTTCAACCCTTCTGTTTATTACTGTTTTCTAATGTTTAGAAGTAGATAAATGAAAATTATAGCAAGCACTGAAGTGGAAATTAACATTGAAAAAAGGTTCAAGGTTGCTGTAGACAGGTTTGAAAGAAAGTCATCTCTGTCTGCAAGGCATTTACAACACAAGGTCTGAAGACATAACAAAGCAAGTTGAAACAGACACACTTAGGCTCTATTCTTCCCTCCCAGAAAAGGGGTGAGTTTTATTGGACCAAGAAGGATTTCTATATACAAAATCAGTCGATTGAAAAAAAGACATTTAGATACAAATCTCTCAGTTCAGCTAAGAATGAGAATAATCCCACTGAGTACATTAAAATTACTTATGTACTGTAAAGTGCAGCTGCATGTAAGTGCTCTTCTAGTAAGAACTTACTGATCTAGCTTAAAGCATGACAAAGTCCATAGGACTTGTACTGGCTTCATTAGGGTTCTGCTTAGGTGTTTTCTTCAAATTCTTTCTTGCCTTTTAAATCTTCCATGCTGCTAATGCATTACTTGTTCTTAACTTAAGCTATTTCAGCAACTGGAAGAATAGAATGTTGATNGCTTTGAGATAGTATTTTTCAGATTTGTTTTTCTCTTTTGAATATACTTTACTGGTGCAATGTCTGAAACACAAAGCTGTTTACAAATAGTTTCTGGAAGAATTACTAAGCAAAACCAGATTGAGCAGGATGTGGTGAGAAAGGAATATATTTTTTTATTGACAGGAGGATACAATGCTGAAAGAATAATACGCAGCGTTTAGATAGTGGCACAAGAAATTTTTCAACTGTTTAATAAAAAAAGTTTGCTACTATACACATATAACAAGAAACAGAATACTGTCTTAGCTTTATAGAATTTAATTTGCTTGTCTTCTGAAAATGGGCCAATATAGCAGCTGTGTTTCTAACCTTCAACCTTATAAACTTCGCTCTCATCTAGAAAAACATTAGATTAAGTTCTGGAAATTGGAGGTAAAGATGCAATTTCTTTACATGTTTAGCCATGGAATTATGAAGAAGATAACCACTGAAGGATTTAAAACTCTATCTACTAAATTTCTTGCAAAGCCAAAGTGAGGCATGTAATTACAACTTTTAATTCCATATAATATTTTCTAGCATACAGGTATGCTTATAACAGATGTCTAGCTAGACACTCATTCTCAGTGCCTTTGTGTAACATGAGATTTTAAAAATTTACAATCAAACAATATCAAAGTAATCAAAGAATATAGATGTAAACTACTACGGCAGAACTGAACGTAAAGCTGTACCCTGATAAGGCACATTGCAGTTGGAGGGAGGTTTGTTCTTCTACGACACATGAAGAGGAGCATGGGCAAGAGCAACAACCTCTGCTAGAAAAAGAGTTGCTACTACCGCTGTTTCTACCCATTTCCCTAGCAAAGTCATGCCTGATGATCATGTATAAGCACAGTGATCACAGGGATTTTTTGCTATAAAGAGTGCAGTGACTCATTCCAAATGAACAAATTGTCTACCGCACTAAGTCAGATCCACAAGCAGTTATTTAAAGGTTTAACTAGATACTTCACTTTCTGGCAGAGAAAAAGTTATATATTTACTACTTTTCTGCTGCGGAACTGATTTCTTTGTTTCTCACATGAGTTTCTGCTGGATGGTTTGGGAATGGAGGAGGTTATGCATTGCCCTGGAGTTCAATAAGGTTTGGACAGATTTATGGATGAGTGGCATGCCCAGGCATAATACAGACAGAACACAGCCTACAGTACTCCCCAAAATCAAAGTCAGTTTGAAATCTTATCTTTTCTACTCATCTCTTATCAAGAAGAAAACTCCCATACTGTCCTCCAAAGCCTTGAAATTCTTCTGCTCTGTTAAAATCCCCAGCCAACCACCTCCCACATATTGTATGTGCAGAACGTTATTTTTCATGTGGGTGCAGCTAGTGTAAGACAGGAAGAGAGGGTCCATACAAATCTTTGTTTAAGAAAAAGAATAGTACTGTTAAAGCAGGTTATATATTTCTTTCTGCCAGAAGGGAAATTAAAAGTTGTCCATAGTTCATAGTAATTCACAGGATCTGAATAGCTTATGAGAAGAATTGGTGAGCCAAGCTGAATTGCCAATCTATAAGGTAGGATAACACCTGGAAAGGTAGAGCAATACTGTTTCAGCTTTGTAAAATGATTAAACTAAGTTAGCGCAATTCGCAGCAGCAGGAGCAACAGCTGCTGTTGCCTGAGTTTATTTTCTTTTGTTTCCAGATGGGGTTAAAGAAATAAACACTGGAACATGGAAAGACCTGCAATGATGTCTTTCTAGCCCTTCAGCATAGCCCAGCACTGCCCACTACAGTACATATCATATGACTTTGGGTCTTGGGCACCTGTTTCCCTCAATCTAACATTGCTGTGGGTGTGTTTTAAGGGATTATTCAGAATAAGGTCATAGTAACCAACTTGCTCATTGTAGATCCCTGAAAAAAAATCTTCTCTGATGTTGTAGAAAGGCACTNGAGACATTTCTAGCAAAGTAATGCCCGCTTTGCAGAAGCATTCCCTAAAAAGATAAGAAATGCAAAAGGGTCAGGAAGTTCGTTTTTTTTTATTAAGACATAGGTTTAACACAACCAGTCTGCTTATAATTGTAGTGATGAGACACACCTTCAAATTGCTTTTCATTACTTAGTTACTCCATCCAACCAACAGCAGTGCTCATCTGTCTTGTGCCCTTCAAATTTTCAAATTTTATTTCAAATTCCTTTTTCAGTGCAGAGGCTGAATCTCCTTTAGGGCTTCTGGCACATTAGACATAGACATGTAATGTTCTTCTAGTGTCATTCCAGCATGAATTCCATTCCAGCATGAGGTTGACTTAGTGTCTTAAAAGAATTACCAAGTCCTAATTGTAGTTGCGCCCATTTATCTCCACCCCACATTATAAAGGGAACAGAAGAGGTGCCCAGAAAGAGCTCCAGCCAGGTTAGACTAAGGGGAAAGCTCTGTGGACAATTAAGATCAAACAACAAATTTTTGTTGATTTAAAACCAACAAACAAATCAACCTAACAAAAATCATGACAAACACATTAAAGCATGAATATCAAATCCTGGGGAAGCAATTGCATGGATACTACTGCAAGTCTTTCGGTTGAGGATAGAGGGAGGGATTCAGTTGTGACTGCTTTCAGGTATTACCAAACCACGTAGCTTCCCATAAGAGAGCTGCATATGGCTATAAGGATGCTGCTTATTCTGCCTGTATTAAATCCAAAGAAAAGAGAGGTGATGCTGCTCCTGAGAGCAATATTGTAATGTCTAGAGAAACCACCACTAATGGAGCCAGAAACTAAAGTCGGCCTTGCATCCCTGTTCTCCCTTCATCTAGGTAGAAATAGCAACTCCATATTTCCCTGCCTTACTATTCTAGATCCTTTCTTTCTCATGAGAATCCTGTTATTTGTGGCAGCGAATCCCAAAATTAAGTTTAATCTTGCCTTCCTGAGAAGCCAAGGGCTGGCATTGGATTTAGTGTTCTCTATTATTTCCAAGTAACACAGAGTCTTCTAGTGTCATATCTAAAATATGTTTAATTAAGTTGTGAGCTGTTGATTTCAGGTGACTGTTGATCACACTGACAGAAGTAAATAGGTCATTGATAATCAGGGGCTCAGAATGTTGGAAGAAGTCTAAGAATTACTGCAATTATGTAAAATCATGCAGAACCAATAATAATGAAAAATAAATTGTCCCCTCACTCTGAATGTACAGACAGAAGTGGAAACAAAATGGAGAAACAGAACCATACATATTAATGAGATAGCACCATCTAATCAAAACCCATTGTCTTTTGCCAGCTCAATCAACAAATTATTATAGAGGATAATGTTACACTTAGGAACTCTAAATGTTTATAAACAATCTCAATTACTATACTGCAGCAACTTTTCTTTGAAAGCAATCAGTTTTAATATTTTACCAGAAGAAGAGGAGTAATTTTTTATAAGATCAAACAACTACATTGATAAAGATATTTAGTTATGTTGAATAAAAATGCTTAGTTGAGAATTAATGTATGTGATTTTTCTGAGTTTTCTGAGCATAAAAGAATAAACATCAAGTTGCCAATGTTAAAAGATCATTCAGAATGCAAAAGTCTTAAAAACCAGTTGAGTTCCTAGGAAGCTTAAAGGCATTTCTGCAAGTTGTTCTATAAGTCTCTGAAACTGAATAAATTTCTTTGCACTGAACACTGTAAATGCTTATAGGACTTCTTTCAAACCACCATATTAATGCTTGTGTGTTATCCAGCATTAGTATTTGGGGTTTGTCAGTTCAGCACTTTAAAATGTTTATTTTGTAATACCATGTTGTGTGCTTTCCTTTTTTCCACTGCCTTTAATTCCCAATGGATACTAGATCTTTTAATTTCTTTTAATCCTCACTGACCTATGTTGTTTTATTTTTAAAATTCTCATGACATTGTAAATTCTAAGGTTATACACTGCCTAGATAGATTATGTATTTATATTTTAATTTTTCATAAAGTGATATGTGTATGGGTGTCTGTGTATGTTAGAGATTATATGTACATTTACATCATATATAGGTTATAGTTACAGTCAACTCCTCTGTAGAGAAAGCACCTTCAGTCCATCCTGTGCATCCAATTGACATAACAAGTCAGAAATTCTTCTATATGCACATATTTATGCATAAAACCCTATAAATTTTGTTCAACCTGAAGCTTAAAAATTTCACATCTCTGAAGATTCCATTTCAACATACTTCACTTCATAGGAAAAGAAGCCCTTTTTTATGCTACTCTCATACTAATTAGGCACTGCTGGCTTGAGTTCTTTGTAAAGTTATTTTATTTTTGAAACGTCATATGTTACCATATTTTTATTTTAATGAAGCCATTTCCATATGCAGGACCCCTAGGTCTATGTAAGAGGAAAGACAAGTAAATGTCAACAAGTATTATAAGCAATGAAACCGTAAAAAAAATAACTTTTTTTTCTTTTATTTCTTAGAACAAAAGTTAGAGTTTTTATAATGAGTTGTTAAACTGAGTTCTTAAGAAATGCCAAAAGCCAAAAATCACCCTAAAATTGTAATTGGCATATTATCAACATTTGTATAAACAATCAAGGTGTGACAGTTATTTGTTGGAAAAGCTATTCAAATTCAGCCAATGTGGGAGCCAGTGATGAAGCTCACACGAAATTTACTGAAAAGAACATTTGGGCCAACATGGCCAGCTTGACCAAATTTCTCCGAAGTGTGTTTAAAAGCTACAAATGTATCTTTATTAAAGGCAACCTAGCTTTCATGTGCAACATTTAAAAGCCGTTAATATAGAAGGGGTTTTTCATCTCCAGTTTCTCTGAACCTATAACTAATTGAAATAAATATGTGTAATTGTATATGGCTGTAGTCATTCCCAGCAAGACTAACCCTTGCTTTATGTTCCCCTTGGCAATGGCCCTGAAAACAGATTATCACTGAGTGATGGCACTATGAAACCACCTTCACTTTCTTCTTTACTGTTTTCTCCTATTTTTTTCCCTAGCCCCACAAGACAAATTATCTAGTGAAACTCAGAATTATTCAGTAGTGGTAAAGGCCTACCATGTTATTTAAACACTGAAGAGAGACAGAGTGATCTAAGCCTGGGTGTGACAGCTGTGACTGCTGAGATTTGTTGCGAGCTCTGAGAATGGCTTGCTCTGCTGGCTTGCCAACCTTTCTAGCCTATCTGTAAAACAGAACTAACATTTTTTGATGCCATAGCGGGAAGCATTTTGAAGTACTTTGAAGATGCAAAGAGCTTTAATAGTGTTAAGTATCACATTTTAGCTACACAGAACAAAGAATAGAGTTTGGACATTTTTCATTTCTTTCCCCAGAGAGACCCTATAATGCAAATTAAAACTGATTCTGGCCCAACTATGAATCTGAAACCAGTGATGGATGGAAAAATCATGTTTTCAAAGGATACCCATGTCTAAGAGGAGTGTATAGTTACTTGGGAACATGTCTTGACGAATATTAAATCTTTTTTTTTTTTTAATTTATTTGCTTATACCGTTCTTCTGTCTGTTTCTCATTACTTTTTTTGTCACATTGCCATTTTTACTCTTTATCTCCTCCAAGTTTACAAAATGTTCAAAGGTGGGGATGATACAAAATGGATCATATGAACATAAGTTCATGGGCCCTGATGAGATGCACCTACAAATGCTAAGAGAACTGGCATATGTTATTGCTGGGCCACTCTCCATCATCCTTGAATAGGCAAGGGGAACAGCAGAGGTGCCAGAGGACGGGAAAAAGGCAAATATCACTCTGGTCTTCAAAAAGAGCAAGAAGGAGCACCCAGGCAACTACAGGTTGATTAGTTTCACCTCCATCCCTGGGAAGGTAAGGGAGTGACTCATTCTGGATGTCACCTCCAAACAAGTTGAAGAACAGGAAGTTATTGGAAGTGGTCAATACAGATCACCAAGGGTAAATCATGCTTGACCAATCTGATAGCCTTCTATGATGTTATAACTGGATGGCTGGATGAGGGAAGAGCAGCAGATATTGTCTACCTTGACTTCAGCAAGGCTTTTGACAGTGTCTAACATACTCCTTAGGAAACTGAGGAAATGTGGGCTAGATGAGGGGGCAGTGAGGTGGATTGAGCACTGGCTGTGTGACAGGACTCAGAGGGTTGTAAAATTAATGGAGAAGGGTCAAGTTGGAGATCTATAACCAGTGGTGTCCCCCACAGGTCAGTACACAGTCCAGTCTTGTTCAACTTATTCATCAATGACCTGGATAAGAGGAAGCAAGTTTGCTGATGATACCAAATTGTGAGGGATAATAGCAAACTGGAAGGGCTGGCTGACACTCCAGAGGGCTGTGCTGCCATCCATTTTGACCTGGACTGGCTGGAGAGGTGGGCAGAGTAGAACCTAATGAGGTACAAAAGCAAGTGTAGGGTCCTGCACCTGGGATGGAAGAATGCCAGGCACCAATATAAGCTAGGGGAGGATCTGCTGGAAAGTACTTCTAAGGAGAAGGGTTTGGCAGTCCTGGTAGATACGAAATTATACATGGGCCAGTAATATACCCTTGTCGCTAAGAGGGCCAATGGAATCCTGGGCTGCATATGGAGAAGTGTGGCCAGTGTATCAAGGGGGGTCATTCTCCCCCTCTACTCTGCACTGGTGAGGCCACAACAGGCATACTGTATCCAGTTCTGGGCTCCCCAGTCCAAGAGAGACAGGGAACTACTGGAAAGAGTCCAGCACAGGGCGACAAAGATGATTAAGGGATTGGAGCGTCTCCCTCATGAGAAAAGGCTAGGGGAGCTGGGACTCTTCCACCTGGAGAAGAGAAGGCTGACGGGAGACCTTATTAATGCTTATAAGTATCTGAAGGGTGGGTTGAAGGAGGATGGAGCCAGACTCTTTTCAGTGGTTCCCAGTGATGGGACGAAGGGCAATGGGCAAAAGCTGGAACACAGGAAGTTTCATTCAAATATGAGAAAAAACTTCTTTCTAGTGAGGGTGACAGAGTCCTGGAGCAGGCTGCCCAGGGAAGTTGTGGAATCCCCTTCTCTGGAGATTTTCAAGACCCGCCTGGATGCTCTCCTGAGTAATGTGCTCCAGGCAATCTGCTCTAGCAGGGCAATTCGACTAGATGATATCTAGGGTGCCTTCCAACTCTGCCAATTCCATGATTCTGTGAAAGTTTTTAAAAGATGGGTAGACATAGGGCTTAGTGACATGGTTTAGTGATGTTTCTTTATCAGAGTTAGGTTTTGGTGTGACTAGATGATCTTAAAGGTCCCTTCCAACCTAGACAGTTCTGTGATTCTATGAATCTATGAAAAACCTTATCAATATTTGTATACAGCTACTTTTAACTGAATAAGCATACACATTTGATCTGATATTTAGAGTTATTAAATGTATTATTGACCCAGATCCGAAAGCTATCTCTCTGATTAGCCTGATAGCCTTTTATGAACCTGACAGCTTTTTATGAAGACATAACCAGGTGGATAGATGATGGTAAAGCAGTAGATGTGGTCTATCTTGACTTCAGTAAAGCATTTGACACCGTCTCCCACAGCATCCTTGCAGCCAAACTGAGGAAGTGTGGCCTGGACAATAGGGTTGTAAGTTGGATAGTGAACAATTCCATTATTCCGTGAACATTTTTCAGAAAGTTTTAAGCAATGGTATACTAAGGCCTAAATAGAACAGAATGCATTAAAATAGGAAGCAGAACCCTGCCATATCAGAATAGAACCACTAGAGATCCTCAAGTTTATAGAACCATTTTTCAAGGTACCACCAGTTCCTTATATTGAATTAAAACAAACAAAATGGTGCAGAAAAAGAACTAAAGCGGTCCAGGCAGTATAAAAAATATTTATATGACATTAGTAAAGATTTACCCTTCCTGTGTAATGGAATACAGGACAGAAGACTTGCGTTGATACAGACTGAGGGAGGTACAATTGCATAATACAGCATGCAGCAGAAAACCAAGTTTAGACACAGAAAACAAAGTAGGACATAGGAGACAGGGGATCTTGTATGAAATTATCTCCTGATCATGGAAATTTCCTTTCCAAATAGATATTGCTAATCTGTATCCTATTATGGACCTTATTTAGCTTGCTCAGGCATTTTTGCACTGCATTGTATGGAAGAGAATTTTCTTAAAGGAGCTTGGTTTCTGTAAACAGCAAAATGAAAACAGAGAAGGTGTCCCAGTTTGCCATGGGTGTATATTTTCACTTTAATGCAAGCAATAAACTGAAGGTCTGAAAATCTGCATTACAGAACACACACTTAAGCATATGTTGATAGTGGTGTAAATGGGCCTGAAAGGCCTGAGTACAGCTTATTTTGGAATAACTATAATGGAGGATAATCAAATAACTTCATAGTATCAAACTTAGTGTTCCAAATGCAATTATGAGTAATGGACATTTGTAGGAAGCTTATTAAGACAGAGTGAAAATGTAGAACAATAGCACATGCAAGTGTAACCACTGTACATTCAATACCATAATATACTACTAATACAGATTTATTTCACATTTCTGTATGCAGTGAGGTATTTAACCAAATGTAGCACATAGAACCTTCAGAAAAAGAATAAGTCCTTCACCTCCTATGTAATTTTTGACTAAAGGTGACAGGAGAACAACTATTCATCATGTCTCAGTACCTGAAAACTAGAGATAAGAGGTGAAATTATGCAGCATAATATTTGAGGCAAAATGACACATATTTCTCCATGTAGCATTTAAACTGAGAAACTCCTTGCCACATGATCATGGATTTTAAAGCTTCCATTTAAAAATGGAAGGAGAGGCCATCAGTATTTGCTACACATAAAATTATTAACACCGTATCTGGCTCAGAAAGTCACAACATCATTAGCAGCATTCTGGAATACCATGCTCAATGTACAAAGAGAGTATGCAGAGGCAGAACTGAATTTCTGAGGATATTGGAACCAAATGCTACGTCTCAAGGGGTGCATCCCAAGCAAAAGGTCTGCACTCACAGGGGTAACAAGTAAACCCAGAAGGAGGTTAACCCCAGCATATTGTGGACAGTTTAATCCTTATGTTTCTCTCCCTTATGAATTCCTTGATTGCCTTAAGAAATAAAACCAGCATTATCTAAAATGCATCATCTCCAGGCAGCCAGTTTGAAATAATCCACTGAGAGAAAGGTTTTCAGTCTGTCACTTTCTTTTCTGAACTTTGCCTTAGCTTCTTCATTCTTCTGGGAAGAAACTGAATTTATGTGACTTAGTTGCAGTACTATTCCCTGAGATATGGCTAAAACACTTAAGAATCAAAGACTGATTTTAACAAGGTCAAAGTGCCTATTAGGAGTGAAGATCTAGGTGAAAGATAAAGGAATTTCTTCAATAGAATTCTTTAAATAATCAAAACAAAAAAAACCTAAAACTAAACTATGAAAAAACCCCAAAACCCAGGAAAACCCAAGGATTTGGATTTGAGATTTAAGATTTGAGCTCAGTCTGAGTCATGGGCTTTTTTTTTCCCGAAACAATTTACCACTGAAAATAGAAGTGTAATCAATTGAAATGCCAGCAGACCTATAATTCTACAGATAAAATTGGTAGTGCCATAATATATCATGGTTTTCCATTGAAAACAATTAAGTTCATTTTGCTGTGTTGCCAAATCGTAACTTACAGTACATCTGTAAATTTTCAGAGATAAAAAAAAATCGGTTAGATCACAGCTAATTAGTAAAAGGTAAATAATGAAATTTCATATCTTGTTTCCTGCTTTTTTTCTTGAAAATATCTTGAAAATGCTGACATTACTTCACAGAGTGTGAGGTTTATGTGTTCAGAGGCTATCTGTATTTTCACCCTTTGCCTGTACTCTCTTATTCATGGGTGTCATAATTGTTCTGTAACTCTTCAAATTTTATGACACTGGTTACACAAAAAATGCTTGTGTAACTAATATATAAGTATATTGTAAGCTTGTGCACAGCTAAATGAACTTCTAGAGAAATTGCAATGCTTCTTCATTTTTAATTTATGTAATTATACTCTGAGTTGCATAGATCTAAGAAAATTTGCGCATACTGTACAAGCCCTGAACTTAATGAGTACACATAGTGTTAGAATTGATTCATAGTTCCTGCTGCTCAATGGCATAGGAATTGCCCCATCAATCCACCTCAGCATTTTATGAGTGAGTAGCATATTTCTTGTAGTCAGAAATACCAGCTCAAATGTATTACAAACTGGTTTACAACTGCATTTGCAATTTAGTTCATGTAAATTTAAAATAAATTTAAATGTCAGAATACTAGCAATCATCTGCCTATGTTCAATAACAATATTTCGGAATTTCCTACTCCATGTACCCCATGCAAAAAAAAAGATATCCCGTCTGCCTTGAGTACAATAAAAAGGAAAGGGAACAAGTTGGCCTGCAGCATCCCCTTTTCTCCTCAGACCCATGTTTTCTCCCACCTCATGTTGGTGGGAATGCATCTTCTTTCCACAGAAGAGGAAAAGAAATGATGATAAAGGCAGACACACACACAAAGATAAAAAATTGCCCTTTCTAAACCAATAATCTCTGCAGGGATGAAAGAGGAGCTATCAGACTGCCCTCCATGAAAAATAAAACAAAGGCAGGTGCTACACCAAATATTCCTGTACATCTAGTAGGAGGTAATTGAATTAAAAATAGCCACCCTGAGGAGAAAATAGTTCCTCTGTCTGTATTTTCTGCTCTAAAGCAAAGGCTTCTTGCTATATGACATAATTTCAAGAACTACTTTTACCTTCTCGGGCAATATTTTACAGATGCAACTTCAAGTTCCAGAGTTTAACTGGAAGATACTGATAATGAAACTTGTGAAGATCTTTTTCCAGGGATTACAAATGAAAACTGGATTGGATAGGATTTATGGAAAGGCAGAGTTAGGGCTGTAGAACTAGCGGCATACTTGTGATCTTGAAGACTAAAGGAAGGAGATTGAGATGAGAACCCACAGAGGAAGAGAGTCTTAAAAAAAGGAGACTTTTTCGCAGAAATATCTAGGAAAGCAGGCAACCTACCAGAAAGATTCAGAAAGGAAACAGGTTAGTAGAATATAAAGGAAATGTAGGAAATCACAGAAGTAATTATGCCTAAAGCAGTACATGCAAGAATCAAAGTGAGGGGAAAAAAGACAGGCTGTGTAGAAATGTTAAAGTGATATCATATATTATCACCCCTTGTTCCTCTTCAGATACACACTGGTTTACATTTTCCAGATGTATTTTCTCAACATCTGGCACTAGCTGACCCTTGAGATTATGAAGAATCACACCTCAGTTTCCAACATAACAAAACTTTTCTCTGTCTGGGTTTATGCACAATGCAGTTCCATTTGCCCATTTTTCATTGAGACCCAATCTGCTTTGTACTTAATAGATTCCTACACATTTTGCGTAAACGCTAGATAAAGTTCAAGAGAAAACAAGCTTAATTCTAGCAAATGAAAATGTTAAGGTCTTGATGAAATCAGACATAAGGTTCCCCTGAAAGAAACCAAAAAAAAAAAAGAAAAACAAAACAAAACAAAACCCCCTCTATGGATAAAACTCAACAATAAGGGTCATTTAGGTTGTTACGGTACCACACGTAACAGCATCTGGCTAACTTGTCTGTAGCTTAGTAGGGCTGAATCATTTCTCTGTTCAATGTATACTGTTTTTTTTTCCCTTTTCCCATTTATACTGCTTCTTTCTTTACTCTTTTCTTGGGTTTTTTTTGTTTGTTTGGCTGGTTTTTTTATAATCCATTAGCAAGATAGTTTGAGTAATGGAAATCTCTTTCGTAAATATGGTTGCAATTGCTAAAGGTTTTTCACTTGAAATACAAACAAAATCTTCGGTGTAGGCTCTTAGGACTCACTAATTGCAAATAATGTGATCTTTGTTTTCTTTGGAGAGATATTTCCAGACCATCAAATTACTACACTACTTTGTGGATGGTATCTCTTAAAAAGTTTACATTATCCACACATTTTATTAAAATAAATCACAATCTCATTGTTATTTCTTCAAAGAGACCACCCAAAACATAATGGATTAGCTGTCAGACTTGTTTCTTGTGCACTCCATTAGCTTTTGTCATTTCAGGACCTTCAACATCATATGAGGAAGCTTGCTCCTGAAAACAGAAGGGGAGCAGGACATTAAAACAGACCTATATTAATCTGAACATTAGATGGGATAAATGACAAAGAGACTCTCTGTGCTGTTTGGGAGTAGCATTAAACATCAGATCCCTGGCTGTCTGCGTAGTTTAATTGTTATTTTGCTCCCTGACTATATTTTACACTACTCCAACTGAGTAGTAGAACTGCCACCTTGGACTTCCAAAGGGCAGACTTTGGCCTGTTTAAGAGCATGGTTGAGGTTGGGTATTCTTCAAGGAGGAACTCTTAAAAGCACAGAATAACACCATCCCGAGCACCCAAAAAATGAGCTGACAGGGCAAAAGACTGGCCTGGCTAAACAAATAGCTTTGTCTGGACCCCAGGAATAAAAGGGAAGTTGACGGTCTTTCGAAAAGGTGGTTGGCAATTTATGAAGAATACCAAGATGTAGCAAAGCTATGCAGGGGGAAAATTAGAAAGCCCAAAGCTCAAGCAGAACTTAACTTGGTCACTACAGTTAAGAATAACCAGAAGAGGTTCTTTCAGCATGTCAATAGAAAAAGGAAAACTAGAGAAAAAGTAGGTCCACTGATGAATGAGATGGGCACCTTAGTGGCGGAAGACACAGGGAAGGTGGAGTTACTGAATGCTTTCTTTGCTTCTGTTAAACCTGTCCCCCATGAATCCTGGACCCTGGAGGCAAAGGGGATGATCTGGAGAGAGGATTTTCCCTCTGCAATCTTGCTTTAGTAGGGGAGTTGTATTAGATGATCTCTAGATGTCCATTCCAACTCTGACAAATCTGTGATTCCAACATTCCATGGTTCCATAAGTTTGTTATAATAACACTTTGAAGGCATTGTGCTATGTGTGATAAAAGTAGAGAACAAAAAGATAATCTTGGCCTGCACATCAACTGCAATCCAATTTATAAGACAAGAAGCCAAACTAGGATGTTGTCATACAGCAGGGGAGGAAGAAAATAAATTCTGAATTGATGCTCCCCAGTAGTACTTGGAAGGGCTAATTATTGGAAAACAATAGATAGTACCAGTATTTTTTTCAGGATCATTAAAGCAAAGGAGGTTACAAAGAAGGAAAAGTAGTTAAAAGTAAAAATCAAGTAATAAAAAAGAAAAGAAAATAACAGATGACACTCTCCTCAACTACTTGTTGGGGTTTAGCCACTGAGTGTTTTTACATACACAAAACCAGTTCCAAAATCAAGGAGTACTTTTGTCCTCAACTTAGGAATTTCTGCCCACATTTTTAGTGCTATTTCATGTAACTTTTATGATTAATTCATCAGCTGTAAATTACCGAAGTTACCAGCAGGTTTCACTAAATATTTTCCTAATTTTTACAGTTACTTAGTTGAAAAATAATTAATCTCAGAGAATGCAATAAATTTGTATTTCCTAGAACAATTGGATGTAATAAATTTTCTTAGCTGAAGTTAAAATCCTTATGCTCTTGTTAAAAATATTTTTTATGTATCAAGGGAAAGATGCCCATCAGTTAATCTCAGCGAGATTCTGGGATGTATTAACACATACTGAATATGCAGTCGGCATAATGCCATTATAATCAAATGAATAATGAGGAATCTATTTGCTGTGATTTCTGTTGCTATGAACCTTGTTTTTTGTTCTTTACAGGAAGCTACCTAATATTGCTCTGATTTTTCATGTTATTGTTCTGATTTTTCTCATCTTTAGTGATAGGAAGAGTGGATGTTTCTATTGATCCACCTGCAGAGTCATGAGTACACTGGAATAAGCACCATATGAAAGCATTATGCATTGTATTATTTCATAGAAGGAGGAAAGTTTCGTGGAAGATGCTTACCAGTGCTCGGCTTAACAATCTCAACCTCTTTTTTCAGTGACAAATGTAAGCACTCATGTTTCAGTCCAATACTCTCCTTATTCCAGTATCTTATCTCTAACAGTAGCCAATGCTGAGGCATCCTGAGCATGAACAAGAAAATGAAAATAAAGTATGCTTCTACTTATCACATACAAGCAATTACAATTACCAAATGCACAGAAAGTCCCATGACTGTACAGCCTGTGAGCTGAAGCTTAAAAAATATGTCCTCAAGTTTGGACAATATTATTCACCCAGCCAAACACATTGTAAAAATAAGTTTTGGGAATCAATTTTAATCTCCTTTTGGAGAACTATCCAGAAGTTTGTATTGCCTACTGTCCTCAAACACTCAGTGAGTGCAGGAGCCACATGGCTAAGTATAGTCAGCAATCCCATTTCAGATGCTCCACTGTATCTTCATCTTGACACAAGAAATAAATTTATACCAAAAACAATAACTCACCAGAACAACTACCTCAGGGATGCCATAGAGTCCCCACCACTGGAGGTTTTCAAGGTGCAATTTGACAGAGCATTAAGTAATCTCATCTAGGCTCCCCTTCCTACAGAAGTTTGCACCAGATGATCTTTCCAGGTCCCTTCCAACCTGGGAAGTTCTACTATTCCATGTTACTATGGTCTATGGTGGGTCGACCTTGGGCAGCTGCCAGACAGCCATCTAGTCACTCCTCTCAACAGAACAGAGGGAGAAAATAAGTTTAAAAAGCTAACTGAGGATCAAGAGAAAGACGGACATCATCTACCAGCTACCATCACAGACAAAATAGACTTAACTTAGGAAAAAATAATCTAATTGAATGCTAATTTAAATAGATTTGGATAGCAAGAAACAAATACAAAATTAAAACAACACTGGGCACCACTGAGGAGTCAGGCTCCATCTTATTTATTCCTCCCCATCATACAGCTATACAAATCATAAGATCCCCTCTGAGCCTTCTGTTTTCCAGGTTGAGCAATCTAACCTTGCTCAGCCTCTCTTTGTACATCAGAGGCTCAGGTTCCTTCATCATATTTGTAGCTCTTTGCTGGACTTGCTTCGATCTATGTTTGTCTTGCACTAGGGAACTGAGAACAGGACCCAGAATTCTGGTATGTGTCTTGTCAGAACTGAGTACAAGGGAAGGATTGCCATCCTCCACTCTCCTTTATCCTTAGAAATGAAAGTAAATTTTGTGTCCCTGTAGGTTTCAGGAACCTCCCACAGCTTCCATGACCTTATAAAGATAATCAAGAGTGCCTTTCATTGACATCAGCCAGCTCCCTCGGAACTTGTGAGTACATCCCATCAAGTCCTATGGACTTCTATACATCTAGATTTTTTAACTGTTCCCTAACCTGATTCTCTTCCACAATGAGGCTAAGTCACCTTTGGTCTGGACTTTCACAGTGATGTCAGGAATCTGGGATTCTTGAAGGTATGGCTTACTAGTAAACATCAAGATGAAGAAGACTTTGAGGACCTCAGCCTTTTCCATGTCCTTTGTCATCAAGTCCCTTGTCCCATTCAGCATTGGGCTCATATTTCCCTTAGTCCTCCTTTTGCTGCTGATGTACCTGTAGAAGCCCTTCTTATTGAGCTTGATGTCCCTTACCAAGTTCACCACCAGGTGCATCAACTTTGCTTTTCTGAACTTGATTCCCTCATGTTCAGACACATCAGCCTGAATTTAGAAAGCCGTAAGCTATTTATCTCCCGTATTCTTCTGTAAAGGAGCTGAGAGAAGACACTATTTTAACATATTGCTATTCACTCTAAAGCTGAAGTACATGCACTGTAATTGTTATTGTTATTAATTTTTCATTTTATGACTGTGCTATGAAGCGATAATAAGGTACTGCCCAGCTACAACAAATCCAACTCCAAATCTCAGTTAGTTTTGAAACATGAATGTGTTTCTCCTGGGCTATAACTGTAGGAGATGGATAGCACTTTGACAGAAATCATCCAACTGTCTCTCTTCCTCAGCTGACTAACAGCATTTTAGCAGCACAATCCATAAGGATATCTTAGTTTGCACATACTATCTGTACCATGTGAATCAGTTCCTTATAGTGCTGCCCTCAGTGGACAAGTACTGCCAATATCTACTAGTTCAGAAACACAAGTCCAGACCTGAAAAAAGAAAAAAAAAATGGACTTTAGGGAAGAAAGGGAAATACTGGTGATTCATGGTTGCTTGTGTTCTAAAATAAAGGGTAAAGGTAGAGGTAAGCCTGAGGTTATCATTGGTTTATTCCAGCTTTAGTCACTACTGTCTATCAATAACTAAGTATCATCAGGCCAGTATTTCTATGTGCTCCGACTATAATTCAGTGACTGAAAATTGCTGTATATAATAGATCTCTCTTTCCTACCAGCAAACACGAAGTTCTAATTCAAAGCAATTTCAGTGTTATCCAGCCCCATACACAATAGGAATTGATGATCTGCTCTTTCACCTCTTTCTGTTCTTCCTGACAAATTGATCTGATAAACCAGAAAATTAAACCATGTCTGGAGGAGCCAGACTAAACTCCATTAAAAAATAGAAAAAATAGGATAAATACGTATTTGGATCAGACAAGAATTTTGATGAAATCTTAACTATAAATCAGTGACTATCATACATGACAGTGTTCAGAATGACATACAATACACTGTTAAACACAGATGTGAAAAGGAGTCAGCACAAATTCAAAAAGAAATAAACCCAGGAGTTATAAACTTGTAGAGACTGTAATTAACATTTTAAATACACAACCTACCCTGAAATCTTCAGCTGAATTAATGAGAACATACTGCTGTCTTCTCCAAATAGTGAAGAAAAAAGTAATATCAACAACAACACAGTAGAGACTAGAAATCTTACCAGTGACTTAGGTGACAAATTTCACACCTGGAATAACAAACAGCAAAAAGAGCAAACACTGGAGGACATCATATATACTGTAAACTGTCTACTTATAAATAATAGATATACTAGCAAAAGAATTGATAAAATATGTTAGAAGTTGCAGAACCTCAATATGTAACTGTTTATGTATTGTCAAAGCAAAGAGTTTTCCACACTGAACTGAGCTACTGATATCCCAGAAAAGATACAGTATTCCTGAAAAGAGTGAAAAATGCAGTAACTAGCTGGTTACTGAGGAGGAAAATATTTCCTGTTTCACAAAAGATATCATTTTATGCCTTGAAGAATCATACTGTATTGCTCTTCTCTTTCAGAAGTTATTTGGACTAAAGAAATTAGTGACTCCTTGTAAAATTACTTCATTCCCCTGAAAGACATGAAGTAAGTGTTTAATACTACAGTATTCTTCACTTAGTAAATTCCATTGACTACAGATCTCAACTCTGGATTTACGCAAGAATGGTAACTTTTATCCATTTTTTTTCCCAATGGGCCCTTCTTGAAGCTTGCCCAAGTGAAAATGTCACCCATCTTTTCTGTCAGGCTAGAGAACACAAAAATCAGTGTCTCAGAGTCTGAGCTTTGTCTGTATTCATTTCTACCGTGTGCAAGAACTGCAATGAGCTTGCATTGAATTTGGATTTCACTGATTTAGGAAGAAAGATTAAAAGTCTTTACCTCACTGAAGCCCTGAGTTCCTTTTTAAACCATACGCAGCAATTACTGTGCATAATAGTCATAGCACTGGAAGGCTAGTTATGTTTTGATTCTGCTTACTGCTCATATGTCTTTAAATCTCAGACAGATATTATCCTCCTGGTATCAGGGACTTTAAAAACAAAATAAAAAGATGAGCCTTCAAAGGGTTCTAAAGAAAAAGGAAATGTCTACTTGATTATATTTTGTTCCCTTAGGCCTTATTCAAAGTCCACTGAAATCAGTGGGTAGATTCCCATTATTTTTTCTCTGTTTCTAGTGCTATACAAGCAACCACCTTTTAAAATGGTGAGATAGGGTGAGGTAGGGTGGGTAGAGCCTTCATGTTCTTTGTGAGGAATCCAGGCAAACAGGAGCTTCAGAGTGATGTAATATCAAATGTAACTGGAAAAAAAAAAAAAAAAACAACAAAACAAAAAAAAACCAAACAAACACCCAAACCACATAATTCAGTAACACAGCTCTCGTCCTTGGGGAAAAAGTAGTTATAGCTAAAGTAATTGTCATTCAAAACTTCTAATCATCCACAGTGCTCTTCCAGCATACCCACTGCAGTTGAATTGTCACAAATGGGCATGTTACAGATTTTTTAATCCTTCCTTTTGAGTAATCTGAAGAGACTAGTACAAGCACTTACCTAAGTACAGAAATCTCCTGAACTGGCATGCTGAAAAAATTCAACTTCATCATCTCATTCACCCTTCATCACCCCCTCAAAAAAAGCAGAGATTTACTTGTATTTTGCAAAGAAGGTTTCTCTTACTACATCTGTTTCTAAATCAAAATACAAGGGGAGAAAAGCCAAACTGCTCTTTTGCCCTTTGTTCACAGCAAGAGAAACATTTTTCTCCAATCACCCACTGATTGAGATTCTGAGACCTTGCTTTTTCACAGACAGAAAAAAAAAAAAAAAAAAAAAAAATGTAAAGCAAAAAGGAGTATTATAATTCGCTAGCATTATAATTTGGCAATATAAGCTTTATGTCAATCAGTCACTCTCTGCTACTTCATATGAGCATGTCTGTTGGGAAAGGCTTTGATCCACCTTAGCACCTGAAGTTGAGAGAAGTATCAAAGTCACTCTATCACAGAGATGAAAGTGAACACTCATCTGTAACATAACAAATAGTAATAGATGAGCATAAAAAACAAGACACTAAGCTAAGTGTTTTCCCATCTAGTATACATAAGCCAACTAACTGGTGGCATTATGTTCAACAGAATAAAAAGGGAGTCTTTGTACAATAATAGCTCTTTGCAGGTTCAGAACTAGGATAACAGCTGGAGGAGGCACGGTTCTATTTTTTATCCTGGGAGTGTAGAACGACCAGGGAGATGATACAGCACTCTATTGGTTTCTGTTCTGAAAGTGTTAGTCTTGCTCTTAAGTTAATAAGGAAAATACGGTTCATGTAGTGTACTACAATATGCTATATCATCATTGGTTGTTGCAATTGGTATTGCAAAAGCCATTGTAATGGAGTAGCTGAAATGCTTTTCCTGTACACCTGATCTTTGATTTTGACAAGGTCAGGAAGAAATAAGAGCATTTATGTGACTCACAAACTACATATAAGCTAGCAAAAAATTTTTAAAATATTATTTCAGTTGGAGTAATTGTCAATTTTCCTACCAAATGGAAAAGATAATACGATAGCAATGAGTCTTCAGATACTGTAGACAACATATTACGGTTGTACCTGGTCTCTCCCACATACAAAATTGGCTACACAAATATGTGCCCTGAGATTCGTGATGCTCCTGTGTTAGATGTACATTAAAGACACAATTCTGCTTCAGATCCCATGATGTCAGGCACTCCAAACACAGTAAGTTATGAAAATTCAAATATTTTCTCAGGTCTTCAAGCAAGTATCAGTATGGCTGACAATAACAATAACTGGCCAGCAACATCTCAGGAAAACAGGAGCGTCAGGAGAATCTATGGAGCCATAAGCAATTTTGTGTCAGCATGGACCAGAGAACATGTTAAACCCTTGTAGATGATTATAAAGACAAGACTGACCAAAACATTACACATCTCACTGAAATTGCTAAGAAAAATGCATATTTATGAGACAACCTGCAGACACTGCTTCTGTTCCAACCTCATAGTAAACAGGATATGCTCTACACATAAATAGTAACTGCCTTGCTCCAAATGCAGGAAATGTTCACTTGGCAAATTAATCTGTTAAAACTTCAGTTATCATATTTCTTGGGATGTTTCAGGATCAAGTTGGAATACCCAGCTGAAACAATAAAAAGCAGGTCATACAAATGTAAAATACACAAACATCCAGGATCATTTTTGAACTGAATGCCTTGAAAGTAACTTGTATACATTCTTATACATGCTGTAGAACGTAATGTAGACAGTAAAATTCAGCAGCATATGTGAGGCAAAAAGGCATTTTTTGCATCCCACTTGATAAGGAAATAATTGAGTTTTGGAATAAGTTTAATCAAAGTGAAGAGACAGCTTTCTGGCTTAAACCTTCATCATCTTTCCAGCCCTTTGGCAGTATGTCCCTGTCTCTCTTGTCTTGTACTGGGGAGTCTAGAACTGGACCCAAATGTTTCTCACCAGTGCTAAGAAGAGGGGAAGGATCACCTCCGTCCACCTGTTGGAAAGTGCTCTTCCTCATGTAGCCCAGGAACCCATTGATCTCCTTTGCTGCAAGATCACACTGCTGGCTAATGGACAACTTGCTGGCCACCAGGACCCCAGGTCTTTCATTGCAAAACTGCTTTCCACACAGATGATCCTGACCCTTGGTTCATGGGATTGTTTCTCCCCAGGTTCAGGAGTTCTTGGCTTTTCCCTTTGTTGAACTTTATGAGATTCTTTCTTTCTCATTTCTCCAGCTTGTCGTGGTCCCTCTGGATGGCAGCACAACCATCTGTCATATCAAACAATATTTCCAGTTTTGTAATGTGATCTGCCTTCCCCACCCCCACTAGATTCCTTATCCTTTTCTGGATGGAGGAAGCACTACTGTAGAAAACCTGAAAAACATTGCTACTTAATAAAAAGATATGGAGTCTTCTTTTCATTTGCCTATGAAATAAGAAAGATACTCTTATATGAGTTTTTATTTCCTTGCAAGCCAGCCATTTCAGAGACAGGATTATATATGATATTCAAGCTCTTAAATTGCTGCATCACATCACCCAGACATAGGCTGAAGGAGTACTTTTTATAAAGACTGTACCCAGTGGATACTCAGTTCCTAAACCAGGAAAAGCTTCTGCAAAAGAAACATGCTATTGGAAAACAAATATATATTCCATTTTGTCAACATAAAATACTGTGAATCAGTATCTATTGTCCCTAAAGAGGATGGGATCTACATAACATCTATAGCTAGGTGTTGTTATTTGATCAAATAACATTAAGTTTTATTGCATTAAGCTAGTGCAAGTATCCTGAAAGCATATTTGTATCTGTAGTTTTGATTAAAATTTCGACTCCATCCTGAAAACTTTACAGCCATCTTTTGCAGTTCATGGAGTTTGCACCTTCAATAGCTCTCAGGGTTTCAATTTTCTACTTGGTCTTTAAATTATTATTTTTTTTTTTCCATTTCCAGTTTCACATTTCCATTTTTTCCATATTCATGCTCATTTCAGTCAGTACAAGGGGATTGATGAACCTAGGTATCAACCAGAGAATCATAGAATTGTAGAGTAAAATCATAGAATTATAGAATACTTTGGGTTGGAAGGGATCTTTAAAGGTCACCTAGTCCCCCAGGTCCGATAGAGCTCCATGATGGACCTGCCACTGGCTAAGCCCAAGACCATCAGAGATGGTGGTATTGCCTCTGGGATAACTTACCTGGAAAGGGGAAAAAATCCCTGTGCAACACCAACTGCAGCAAGAGAAAGGAGTGAAAATGTGAGAGAAACAACTCTGCAGAGACCAAGGTCAATGAAGACGGAGAGGGAGGAGGTGCTCCAGGTGCCAGAGGAGACATTCCCCTGCAGCCCTTGGCGAAAACCATGGTGAGGCAGGCAGCCTCACCATGGAGGTTTACAGTGGAGCAGAGATCCACCTGCAGTGCATAGAGGTTTACAGTTCCCTCGCAGCCCATGGAGGTTTACAGTGGAGCAGAGATCCACTTGCAGTCCAAGGAGGATCCCATGCTGGAGCAGGTGGATGTTCAAAGGAGGTTGGGATACTGTGCAGAGCCCACACAGGAGCAAGATCCTGGCAGGACCTGTGGAGAGAGGAGCCCATGCTGGAGCAGGTTTGCTGGCAGGATTAGTGACCCTGGGGGAAATGACCCACACTGAAGCAGTTCATGAAGAATGAGCATGGAGAATTGACATTGGAGAAGTTAATGGAAGGCTGTCTCTCATGGGAGGGATCCCATGCTGGTGCAGGGGAAGAATGTGATGAGTCCTCCCCTTAGGAAGGCAGGAGTGGCAGAGATACTGTGGTGAACTGACCACAACCCCTATTCTCTGTCCCCCTCTATCACTCGGTGGGAGGACGTAGAGAACTCGAGAGCGAAGTTGAGCCTGAATATGAATATATATGAATACTACCATGTCATCAAGTTTTTTTTAGAATTTTTACCAAGAAAAATTTAGAATTAGTATGTATGTGTTCATAATTGCACCAGTTTGGGGGCAAAAATGCACCTGTCATATTATACACAATTGAAAAAAAAAATCTAGTAATTTAGTTTTTTTCTAGTCCAAACAAAGTATGGATTTATTTTCTTCTTAATTCTGAAATCCACTTCCCTGAATTACCTAAGTAGAGATAGAAAAACATAAAATCCAATGTATCAGTTAATTTTTTCATGTGACAGGTTTAATTAACTAACACAAATACTGCAATTTATTAGCACTTTTAATAATGTGACCTTCAACCGTTCCTTAGGGAAAAACAAACACTATAGACAAAGACATTTGTTCTAAAATGACAGTCACTAGTGAAACATTTTCTGTTATGGATGTGGATACAATGTGTTTCCAAAAGAAGCATATCATGTTTTTATTTGGGAAAGTTTTATGCACAACACATTATTCTTGTACTGCAGCTAACAAAAAAAAAATGTATTTGACATTTATAATACTCTTACAAAATGGGGTGAAAAATGTAGCAGACTGAGCTTCATATTCATACATGATGATAAATAATAGTACTTTGCACTTACATGTAATGTTTCATTCTTAAATTGTCAAAACTCTTTATGATAAACTCCAAATTTATATTCTTATTATATAGATGGCAACCCAAAGATATCTGGTGAAGAAAGACAGAATTACGCAAGGCCACACAGCTGTTTGTGGGAAACATAATTTCAGTATATCAGGTCTGTGAGATTAACAAAGTGAGAGCAAAAGACAGTTGTTGTGCTAACCTCCAGCAAGTCCTAGCTGGAATATAACCTTACAGTATGAAAGCATCAGAAAATTGCTAAGTTTTTTTTCAGTAGCAGGTCTTTCAGGTCCTCAGAGGTGCAGCTATTACCTATAATATAATTCCAAAGCATAGTATTAGCATGGCAACATAAAGTTCATGTATCTTTTACTAAAGGAAAAGTTGGAACAGGCAATTTTCATGTTTTCTTTTTAATGGTCAGTTAATGAGAAATATTAAAGTTCAGTTCATATAGTGTTTCGCTCTTCATTCCGGTTTAACAGTATGTAGAGTAAGATAAACACATTTACAGCCTCTTTGGAAGGAAATCAGATGATGACCACAAATGTGATATTTTTCTTCAGGACTTTTCTGCACAGTAGTACATATTCAGTGAAAAGAAAGACCATCTGAAGCTCAGGAAAATACACAAACACACACAGTAATCCTGCAGTGGAAGTACAGCTGTCAGCTATCATACATCAGCCAGTGCAAAAGAAAAGATCTTGAAAGTATGGAGAAAGTTAAGGACCACATGTCCAGCTATGCTAAGATCTCAGACACTTTCTTTTATTGTTTTGTGTTGTTTGTTTTGTATTTCCAGTCCTAGAAACACATTTTGAGGAATCACAATTCTGTGATTCTGTAAATGACTGTGCAAGTAGTTCCAACACAGTTCCAGCTCCTCCTTACACAGTTATGGCCCCTGAAAGCTCATCAGTTCCTACTCTAACAACAGAGAATATTGTTGTTTAGTACCTTAGAGGATATTATGGTATCAGAAATGTTGTCTGCTCAACAGCACCACTGAGTACCTTACTTTATCAAATAATCCACCTATCATCTGTAGCATTTTTTCCAAGGACAAACAGTGTCAGCAATTGGAGCTAGTTTAAACAGTCAGGTGAACTGTGTTTAGAGGTAAAGTAACATCCAATACATGCTTTGAGTTGTTTACTCTTAAGATTACACTTTGTCCAGAAAATTAGTCTCACCAAAGTCAGTAAATCAGAGAGTCAGTAAACCAAACGATACAACGTTGAACCATATCACCCACAAGAGAGGACATATGACTAAGGCAGCCAGAAGCAAATTCATTCTCCTTGCCCAGTTCTTATGTTACTGCTTTGATTTTCTATAAAATATTATGTTTGAAATATTGTCCATTTTGATTTAATTTTGTATAGCAAGCAGAAGCCTCATTTGATTGTGAAAGTGGCAATGTTTCTCTAATGGACATAATCATTATTCCTAGATAAAGGGATTTGGATTATCCTGTGAATAGCTTATCAGAACTTTTTTAGATTTAGTGTTATATACTGTGGATATCATTCATTGTAGTTTCAATTATTTTGACATATAACTCATATTCCATTTGTATCAAGAAACAGTCAAGTTGTCCTCTGATCTGTTTGAAGTAAGCTGCATTGAGGTCCTTGTGTATTTTGTGTTATTCATAAAAAACTTATGCGAACGCTAAAGAACACAGTTCTAATTTATTGTGTTATTTTCACTTTGGATAAACATCCAGATGCTTATCTGGGGTTTATCCAGGTCTTTCTTGTCAAGAAATCAGCCAGAGAATCTTAAAAGAATGTGTACACTTATGTGATTTCCAGTACATCCTTTTTTCAATCCATTTCATGAAAGAGAAAAAAAAAGTTGTTATGCTATAAACTCACAGATCTGAGATTTCAGAGTAACTCACCTACTTTAATTAACCCTATCATAACACTTCTGTGTCATGAAAATATTTTACTTGTATTTTGCAAAAAGGTCGAGCAATTTGACTACGTACAAACAAGTATGCAACAGAAAAGTGAGAAGTGTATACACATAGTACTTCTCAGCTTTCATTAACAACTGGAAACAAGACCTGCCTACGTGCATCTGTCTAAAATAAGTCTTGCATTTTTCTTTTCCTTAGATTAATTCCTAAAGCCATTTTAATCTTTGATTTTGTTTTTTATAAATGGGAAAACTGTTACTAACATATACTTGTAACAAGTGAAAATATTGTGGCTATTGTAAATGCTTCTTGAGCAATAGATAATGAGGGGAGATGTTGAATACAGTAATTCTTTCTCTTACAGCCTTCCAGGCAGAATGCACATTCCCATTTCTGGTAAAGTCACCTTTAACTATGTGGTACCTGAGTTGTGGAAAAGCCATGCCTAAGTCCTAAATTATCACTCTGACCTACAGATGTCAAAGAGTTTTTGTCATTATCTTCAGTATTGGAACTTCAGTCTTTATTTTTAGAAACAATATGCTTTACTTATCTAGACCTTTGGCAGTTTGTGACACCAATACCTTTAAAGATCACAAGGATATAGCTGGCACAGAAGAGTCAGCAGAGGAAATCTGTCCTTTCACCTCAGTCAGTTCTCTACGATGTCTGATTGGTATTGTGATCTGAGATGTCATATTTGCACTAACAGATGCTAATATTAAGGTGAAAGTTCCCTTTTGCTGAGTCTTTAGGAGGGCAGAATCCTGCATCAAAAGGTTTGTAACAGATGGTCTGGGAAAAGCACCTTGTTATTAAGCAAAATGAGCCACATAAGTTAGTCAAGCTTCCTTTGATTTTCCAGTTTAGTTCAGACAGATTTTTTTTTCCTCAGCATT
>VXBJ01000369.1:99372-120682 GCA_013400055.1 Nycticryphes semicollaris
TTTTTTTTTGACCTGTAATGACACTTCTACAGAATCCTGGAAGCAGCACCCAGCATGGTCACTCACCTCCCTTTCAGAAAGTCCCACAGTACCTGAACTAAAGAGCTGTCCATCTTCTATCCATTGTGATGAACAGATAGAGACAGTATGAAAGGTACAAAGCAGTGCTTTTGGTACCTTAACTTCACTAACCATTTTTGTGTTTAGGGCATCCATCTGGAAAATAGCATTTGTGAATGCTAATTTAGGAATGCGGAGGTGTTCTTCCTTTAAATCTGCCCTGAACCAAATTTTGGGGGGAAAGAATGGGACACAGTCCCTATTTTTTTTAAAGTGAGAGCTCTATCTTCAAAGAAGGTTCTTTAGAAAAAGGCTTGAGGATAGAAATCAAGCCTCAAAGGGTTGCGGTCAATGGCTCAATGTTCAAGTAGCAGCCAGTGACAAGTGGTGTTCCTCAGGGGTCAGTACTGGGACCAGTGCTTTTTAACATCTTTGTTGGAGATATGGATAGTGGGATAGAGTGGGAAACTTATACATATATATACATTCCAACATCTGTTTTATTAAGTGATACACTGGGATCTTTTAATGGAAAAGTGGAAAGAATGGGTATACAAATGTTCACTGGGATTATACTCAGTGCTGTTTAACATCTTTGTTGGAGACATGGACAGTGGGATAGAATGCACCCTCAGCAAGTTTCCCAACGACACCAAGCTGTGTGGTGTGGTCGACANAACTGGAGCACTTCTCCTGTGAAGACAGGCTGAGAGAATTAGGGTTGTTCATCCTGGAGAAGAGAAGGCTTCAGGGAGACCTTATAGCAGCCTTCCAGTAGCTAAAGGGGGACTCTTTGTTAGGAATTGTAGTGATAGGGTAAGGAGTAATGGTTTTAGACTGAAAGAGGGTAGATTGTGGTTAGATATTAGGAAGAAATTTACTGTGACAGTGGTGAAGTACCAAACAGGTTGCCCAGAGAAGTTCTAGATGCCCCATCTATGGAAGTGTTCAAGAGCAGGCTGGATGGGGCTTTGAACAATCTGTTCTAGTGGGAAGTGTCCCTGCCCATGGCAGGGGGGCTGGAACTTGATGATCATTAGGTCCCTTCCAACTCTAGCCATTCTATGATTCTAAATCCCTAACAAAGGTACCTCCTTAGGCCTCCCGAGTAAAGTGTCTGTACTCTGAAAAGGCATGGAACCTAAGACTGCATCTTGAACCTGTGGTTGAATGAAGTGACTTACAGATGACTTTCAGGCAAACCAGAAGACTGTTAACCCCCTTTCTGAAGCACTTATCCCTTCAGGTTTCCTAAACTCAGGGGGGGATATCCAGTCAAGGATGGCACACCAAAAAAGTAAGCCTTACCAATGCTAAGAAAAAAACCCAGAGATATTCCTTCAGATATCTAGATCTGTCTTCATCAAAGTTACCTCTGGAAAGCATCATTCACTCTTTCAAGTTGGTACTTGCATACAGGAATAAAAACACATAAGAAATTAGCATTTTTTAAATTATGGAACAGCTGATAGTGAAAAGTTACAAACAAATAATGAGAGGCAAATAAGTGTCACTGAAATACTCATTATGGTTCTAACTGTCAATGGCAGCACATTATTTTCCTTTACTTTCCTTGTGTTGAAGAAGAATCTTAAGGAGACAATGCTCTTCTCAGTGTAAATAAAGTAGAAGAAAAATGGAGAACAGAATGGAGAAAGTAGAAGAGAATGGAGTCAGATTATGGTACAATATATAAACTGCTAGGGAGTGTGTAATGTACCAAGGAGAAGGGCGGTCTGACCATGGTTGTAGATAATACAAAACCAACCCTATGTTTATACAATAACGATAGTGAAAATGGGCCAAATGCAAAACCATACAAGCACAGAATTTACCCTATAAGCAATATTCTTTAAAGACACCTAAGTAGGTTATAAATATTATTGTGCTCCCAGAAAGTGGTCCTGAAGATTGTTTGACACAACCTTCTGTTAAAGAAATGTGTTGAAGTACATGTAAGAAAAGAGCTGTCATAGGATTCCACTTAAGTACCTGTACTTTCTTAGGGAGCTCTAAATGTTTGTTCTGTTCTAGGCAGAATTTAGACTAGAACACTATCCTATAGTTTTCTTTGAAATATAGGATACATATAGCATTCTGTAAATTCTGAGGAAGTGATTTTTCAGTCAAAATTTAGTTCAGCCTTGTGCAGAGCTCTACTGCCTTGTATAGCAAAAAGTTCAAATGTGGATTGCCTGCCTGGACAGTGTTTTGAAAAAACTTCCTTGTAGAGATTAAATGAATCAGTTTTCAAAAGATAACCTGGAAGCTAAGGCTGCCTCTAAGATGCAGGAGCACTTCTGAACTCCCAGGATAAACTGAAAGCAGCTACCTTTAAGATGGAAAAAAGTCTGAAACAAAGAAAAGCAGAGCAGGTATGCAGGCTTTGGGGGGAATTATATCCCAGATGCCAATTTGGATAGCTGTTACATTCAGCCTCTGAAGGGCCCTAAAGCAACCATGCACATGACAGCTGAGATGCAGCCATTGAGAACCTTGCAAAGTTTCAGGATAATGAACAATTTTAGATGTGTGGCCTCTGCCTCCTTTATTAAAAAAAATAAATTTATTTCATACTAGGCTTCCTGACAGAAGATGTGGTGCACTTTGGGAATTTCCTGTTGATTTCCATAAAATAATACAGGAATTTATTTTTCTCAATAACTGAAAACTGACATAAAGCATTTAATAACTTAACTGCTAAATGCATAGCAAAGGTATTTTAGTTTAAAAAAAAATAAAATCCTATGGCTATATCCTGTATATATTGAAGTATATTTCTACTTATATATTTTTATTCTCTTTCAGACAGAAACTCTTTCTTTTGTGAATGCTTTTCCTCTAGCAGTTTAAGAAATCTATTTTTTTTAGTTTTTCCACACCATCTTTCTATTGATTAGAATTTAAAAAAAAATCTGAAAGGAAAAAAAATGCTCTTCAGTAAAGGCAGTAATAATTTTGGAAAATAGTATTTTAGTTACGAAAATAGCTAATCTAGAATGACATTATGGGTTAATTTTCAAGCAGAAAAATCTGTGCCATGCCTTGTACTTCAGACTACCTGATACAATCTCCACTAGTTTTCTCTAAACCACTCTCTGAGTTTATTTTATCTGTATGAATGCTCATTACCAGATGATCTCTTTAGAAACTTTATAATAATTTCACTGATTTAAATTTAAAAGTAAGTTTTTTACATTGGCACAGTGATAACAGATCCATATTCTTAATACTCTTCATACATTCTTAATATTTTTCATAAAAGGTGATGAAATGTCAAATACAATACCTATATAGGAAAGGAAAGCACACAAAAATTCATTTTCAAAGTAGAATAATAGCATGTATTTACAAGAATGGATATTTCACAATGATGTCAGAAACTGCATGTTGCTCAATCACTCCTATCCTCCTTAAAGTTTTAAAGAACCATACCTGTATTACATAACTTCTGGAAACTGTCACTTTAAAGTAAATTTCCAAATCATGTAATCTGATTATTTAAGGAGTGTTCTGTCCATTTATGTTTGCATGCTTGAAAGGCCTGATGGAAAGCTTCTGTTAAGACCTACTTAACATCCTCTATGTTATTACTTATACAGCACTATAAATGTATGAGACATTTTCAGATTAATAAAATAAACTTAAGGTGAAAAGCTTTTTGACTTGCATCTTGTCCTAGCAACATCACCTCTGTATATAGTCAAAGGCAAGACAGTTCCTTCATTGCCTCTGGGGAAAGTTAGCTTGTGCCATTCAACCACAAGCAAAGATTCTTCCTCCACTGCTGTTGGCTGAACTCTTCAGGCTGCCAGTTTGTGGGGCAGCATCAGCATGCACAGTTCATTTATTCTTTTCCAACTGCAAAAAAGAAACAGAAAAAAGAAGAGTAACCTTTAATGCCTTATCTTCATTCCAAAGCATATATAACCTAAGGCTTTTGTGTCCCTTTATTTCCCCCAACCCTATTATCTAGAAAAAAACTATAATCTTATTTTAATTCGCTTAATTGTTAATCATTCAGAACTTCTTAAATTCTTTAAGGCATGGAATATTATTTTCATCTTCTCAATACAAGGTCCAAGCATAAAAATATCTTTTCAATCTCAGCCAATGAATTATTCATGGTCCCCCAGGCAGTGTGCTCCATATCATGAAATAAATAACTGTATTTGATAACGTCATTATCAAAGAAAGCAGTATTCTTGATGTGAACAGAGTATTAAAGATAGACTTATCGGTGCTCTTTTCACTCTGATCCCTGTCCACAGTACCAAGAGGAGACCCATATCTGCACCCCGATCTTGAGGAGGTACTTCTAGTGGGGAACTTTCAAAAGAAGATAAAAAAGGAGGAAGATTGGAGGACCTATCATGATTCTTGTTTCATCTACATGAAGCACTACAGCCCTTTCTATCAGGATAAAAACAAGTGTACTTTATGAACACATGAAGTTTTCATGGTTTAAGCACAGGAAGGGTCCTGCCTCGTGCAACTTTGATGGAACCAAGGTTGAAGTTGCATATATAGGCATCATGTAGAGTGCACAATTTGGAACATGACCACAAGACTCTCCAGCTCTTAGCACATTAGGCATGTACAGCACACACTTGGGTTTGGCAACTGGTTCACACTGTGCTGGCCACAGAGATGAGATGTGAGTGTACTGTCCTAGAGACATAATGAAGCACAGCCGGTGAGAAACTGACCCTTAGGACACTGCATCAGTCACTAATAAGTTAATCAGCATTTCTGTTACAATATTAACATTAAGATGAAAGTTTGACTCCTTTTCATTTTCTTTTAAAATACATCAGAACTGTTTTCCTTTCATTTAAGAATTTTTTTGTTGTTGTTGTTTGAAGTACAGAAATGAGAAAGTGGAGGGAAGGACTTCTTTGGCTTTTTACTATTCAAAATGAAACAAACTGGGTTAGAAAAATATGAAGGTATTTCTGAAGAGTGTATATTAATTACCTGATTAGCTTTATTAAGCGTTTCTCTTTAGCCATAAATAAATGTATACTTCAATTAGACAGGTACTTAGACACTTCTATGTAGAAAAATGATCTCTTTCATAATGTGAATATATTTGCAAATGAAAGATACAAAATTGGATAGACAGAGTAACAACTTAGCTGAAAAAAATGCCAAACAAACTCAAAGCTGGTTTTACCAAATTTTTCATTTACACTTGCTGTGTCTATACTTCCTGATACTTTCAGTCCAAGGATAGGAAGCAGTAATAACAAAATGCAGTGTGATTATGTGTCATTATTTTTGTTCTCTGTTTGTAGAATCTCATGATCCTACAGGATTTCCTCCTGGCATCCTGCTCAAAAGACCAGAACCACTAGCAATAGACTGAATCCTTAAATGTGTATTTAAACATTTTGTGGTTTGTCCAGACAGAGTGTCCACGGGATGCATTGAAATCTTATCTTCATGTCATTTGTTTGCACTAACACTGTAAGGCTTAGCAGGTTCATCTGAATTCAGACGCTTTGAGTAGAGCCAATGTGGCAACTAATGCAGAAGTACAGCTGGAATATCTGTGCAAATGTTGTACCTTTCCAGAAATAGGTCGTCAAATGTTAAAACCACAACAAAATTTCATTGCAGTTGAGTTTATTCATTCTGAATGCTCATTCATTCTGAATAAGTAAGCTTATTGCCTTCAGTTTGGAAATAAACTGTCCTACATCTCTGAGTACCAGGATCTGATTTGCAGAGTTCCAGAGTACATGCAAATGCATTTGAGATGAGCAATGCCTGCTAATGCTGACCAGATCATATAAGCAAGAGTTAAGTATTTCACATTAAATAGGTAAGATAATGCCCACAAGACTTGATCACAAAGGTTATCTCAAAGTGGTAAAGTGGAACTTGGAATTTAAATGTTTAAATGCAAGAACTGCAATCCTGAAAAAAAAAAAAAAAAAAAAAAAAAAAAAAAAAAACAACTCTGCTTTGGTCTGACTTAGAGATACCAACTGTGCAGTGACTTCCTTGTCATTCTAGAATGTTAATGCATTTATCCAAAGACCACTGAAAATAAAATAAATGGCTGTTTGAATTGAGTTTTGAACAAAGGACTTTTTCATTCAGGTGAATGCCTGAACCACTAAGCTGGGTGACCCCTCTCTTGTGTTCACTTTTGATATATTATTCTTCAGCTTTGTGTTGTGCATTGTCACAATTTCAATGGAACAGTTGAAAAGTGCCATTGCCCAGCATAACTTGTTAGCTTAGTTAAAGGATATTGTGGAGCTAGTCATACCAAAGTGGGAAATGAAGCCAGTTCCGTTCTCTCTGAGTGAACAACTTGATTGTATAAAAGATGGGGAGCTGTCGTGGTTTGAATTCTTTTATGGATCTAATCAATGTAATTAAACTACTCTCTCTTTAAATTTTTGATTATGACTGAGTAACAATAAAGATTTAACAAATTCTGTGTTTGCTTTTATTATCCTTAGCTATTAACTCCCTTCTTGCAAAGAAGAACCCAGAAAAGGACAAGTGTCTTTACAAAAGTGATGCTAGGACAGAGAAAAAAAGACATCATGGAAAGCACTTGTTGCTGACAAGAGAACAGGTTGAAATGCAGCAAGTGCTTTGGCAAACCATGAGGACCACATGGGGTGTGTCAAAATGTACCCAGCAGAAGAATTCTGTCTGCAAGCAGCCTGCATACAGGCAATTATATTACAGACATTGGCACCAAGGGACAGAATCAGCCTCAGAGGAGTGAATCAAATAGAGCTCAAGACACATGTTGTGAAATTGCCCCAAGAAATGGGCAAGCCGCCAATAAAGCATAAGGCAGCATGGTCAGAAAAGAGTTGTGTCATGGCCTAACATATGGGATGAAGAAAAATCTGAAGAAGAAAATCCTTCCCTATCTCAAAGTCTGACATAAAAGATAAATGTATGTCCTACCAGTCTCTTTCTCTAAGTGCCTGAGTGTTTATAATATTCTTATCACTGAAAAGAAATTATTCATCTCTTGATTGAAGTCATCCTGAGAACAGACAGCTCCATAAAATCAATTAATGTTTGCAGTAAGAATATAACTATTTTAAATATCCCTTCATATAAAATGCATAGAGAAACTGATTGAATGGTAAACATCCACTATTTGTTTATGGTAACTATTTAAATTTAACAGACATATCTCATTGTTGTAGAACTACAAGACAGTTGATACTGGTTAATTCTGCAACAAATTCTGTAGTTTCAAAAGAGCATTATGAAAAGAAATGCTTACATGTTATATATAAAACCTATAAGATTCTTTAGAGACTGGAAAAATGCAGGCATTCCTTCAGGGACAAGTCTGTAATGGGAGACTATGAAGCTGTAATTTCTCTTCTGTATTTTTCTTTTTTTTCACATCTACATTACAAATTTTTAGTCTTGATAGGTTAATATTTTGAATGCATATGTAATATAGACTCAAATGTATATTTCTGGGGGTTTGTCCACCATTTCCTTACTGACTAACGGATAAAATGCTTAGATCCAGTAGGAATAATGACGTAATGTTCTGCTTTTTAATAAGGATGGAAAGGTTTGGGAGACAATAGCAGAAATAGCAAACTTATGCTATCTATGTGTAGTGGGTTTTTTTCTCAAAAAGAATAGAAAACAAAAAATATTACATTTTTTTTATCCAAGTTGCAACAAAAAGAGGGAGAATTGCTAATTTCACAAATGGGCTAAATGGGCCAGTGTGCAATCCAAAGCCCTCAGAAACAACTTTAATGCTGCATAGCTGTCCAAGTTTAAGGCTGTTTGTACTGACTGAACTGTCATTCTTTGAAAAAGCAGAATTAAGAGCAACATATCAGAAAAAAATGTTTGCCTTTAAAATAACATTGGCTGGTGGGGAAGTGAGGGGATATTTCCTTCATTATGGGTAAAGTGAAAAATCCCTTTAAAACTTCCAGGCAGCCAATTTCAAGAGCCAAAAGAGACAGGCTATGCAGAAGCCAGCTTTGCATGCATTTCAGGCAGAAGCAGGAACATTTATACGAGTGATACTGTGTGTATACCCCAGAAATGGAACTGTTACTCGCAACAGCAGCTGTGTTCTGCATGCAAGCCACAACGCTCTTTTGTACAAGGTCAGTTCCTCTTTCTAATTCTTATTATTCTCAAAACAGCAGTCCAGGTCATTGATACGGTGAAAGAGTAATGTCAGATGATTGGCAAGTGTCTCATCAGCAGGAAGTTAGCTGATAAGCTTCTTAAGCAGTGAGCTCTGGTAAGCAGGAAGCGCTGGAGCCAGCTCAAGGAAGTTACCCTTAAAATTGCTTTGCTCAGACCTCAACCTCAGCAGCCTAATTAGAAGTTGTTGAAAGGAGGAGTCTCTGGTGTGCATTTTTCTATAGACAAGACTCAGGAAACGTGTTGCTTGGGCGGCAGTAAACAGACAAGGAGATAAATGTTTAAAAGCTACCATAAAAAATGTCAGATGGTTCATGAGTACAGGAGTGGAAAAAAACAGACTAATATAAGTGGTCGCAGAAAGGTTTTGAAGCAGCCTGGGACAGGTCCCAGAGGAAAAGCAGCAGGCAAACAGGCGAGCTATGCAAATGAATATTGGCAATTTGAACATTTCCTATTTGTGGAACCCGATCAGGCCCAGAGAAAGGAATGCTGCATAATGAGGATTATCATATTTCTCCACATGACATGCTGGATAGAAAGAACACTAACAGACCTTTTCTTTATAGTGATCTAATCATTTAGACAGGCACTCTCATTCTTTATGGAAAAGACAAAGCATATTAAATTAGGAGCATTAGATTGATCTAATGATAGGATGGCAGTGTGAACAGAGAAGGGCTCAGAGATGTAAATTCATGATCTGCTAAGGTTATTAAAGTAGCATTCTCCTGAGTCTTCTCTCCCTTTACCCTGAAGTAGTGACTAGGACTGCGTCATCATACAATTATGAGATCTCTAAACTCATGAAAGCACTCAATTATTCAAAAAGCCTCTCTGTATAAGTATTTATGTGTATGTATCCTTATATATATTACAAACTCTGATTATCAGAGTATTTTCAGTATAATTCAGAAGGATTTTTGTTTACTTTGTCTGCTTCTTCCTCTACATGTGCTACTGCCATGACACACTCCTGCCCCCCCCATTAAGAAATCTCATTTCTAGATCCAAGAACAATTCCTTGGGGATACAAACATTAACTACCTGTAGCTGGGTTTGGAGCTGCTTTCTACCTATGACAGATAGAGCTTTGTTGCTAACACCGTTGCTGGTGAAAAACCATCACATGCCTAGTTAAACATCCAAAGCACACGTCATTAAGTACCTCGCTCCACTGTGCAGGCAGACAGGTTCTAGCACCCACAGATGACACCAGATAGTCTGAATTATGATTTTTTCTCTCAATGCTAATTACCAGTGTAGTCGCATAAGTCCATCATAGTGCTACAGGCAGCAGATCTCTCTTATTATGGTTCCTACCACCCATTTCAGCTGCCCTTAGGTTCTTAGAAGAAATGTGCAGCTGCCCCTCCCCAGCAGCTGCCATATCCCCTTTCCATAAAAGCAAGGGGACTTTGCAAGTGAGAACACAGCTACTCCCAGGCCCAGCTCCATTAACTCTATGGCACTGATATCCATGATCCTTGGCAGAGGATCAGCTCTCAAACTCTCCAGGATCCTCCCCACAACTGCAGGGTAGGGAACAGGAACTTAGCATATTTAGTGAGTGCTTGATGAGAATGCGGGAGGATGACTATGGCATGCAATGGATCACTGGGCATTTGTGACATACTAGTGGAGCTGGCAGCTTGCAGTTTAAGTATTAGGGCTCCCATATACACGTCCCTTTTTACTCCCCCGCTGATGGCACAGACACATTCTACAGCCCTTTGAGGTTACTTAACTTCAACGCATAGGCACAGCAGGAGGAACTAAATACTGCAAGAAGGAATTATCTCTCAATTCCCATATTTTGTGGGTAGATATTTAAAAGTTGTAGACATATACATGTATATATGCATATATATATATTATAAATACAAAAAAAATATGGATCATGAAAGGAATTTCATGAGACAGTCCTATATTAGAGTATAGGCGTATATGTCACAGACACAATAGACAGTTGAAGCTTAAAGGCATTATGGACTGTCATGTCAAATCATACTTAGAAAGCTTTAATTTGTGGATTACAGATACATTAAACCATACTCTCCCCTGACTATTATGTCAATGGGACTTTGCATATTTGAATAATACTACAATGTATAATCCTAGTAGTACACCATGCATGCACAATAGGTCTGGGTATACCTAAAATGAGTAGAAGTCCAGAATCTTTATCAGAATTTTTGTTATTTTCAGTGCATAACCAGAGGGATAAATACCATTGTTTTACAAACTCCCTTTGTGCAAAAGTTAGCACTCAAAATGCACATTTATGATAAAAACCTTTGTGTATTTCAGTGAGACAAACGAACATTTTTCTCAATGCATTTTCTTTTAATTTTCAGATCACAACTTTAGTGCATTGGAGCCAAATTGAAGATCTGAAAACAACTATACTATCTTAACAACTTCTTCTTTTCCTCTATGCTCTCCAAATGGGTCCTTGCTGTTCCCAATTACTGAACTGTCCTTTCATCTTCTCAAGGGAGATTCAATCTTTCCACATCTCTATATACCAATACTCCCTCTCTCAATCATTTATTGAATTTCATCACCTCCCTTCCACCACAAATTCTAGGTCCCCACAATTTCACAAATAGCACACACTTGTGCCAATCTTATTTCCCCTATACTTAATGATTTGTTTCTTCCAGGAAACACAGTGAGGGACTCAACAAAACAAGAACTGAACCAGGAAGAAGGTTCCAGTGCAAAACTTTACTCCTGCAAAACTGATTAAAAATTGTTATTTCTGCATCAGCAGTTTCTATTAGTGAATAGGAGCACATCTACAGAGAGACACAGCTGCTGCTGAAACCTGATGTCCATATTATATACATTTTGTGGGAGATTTATTTTAGATAAACTCCAGTCTTGCGCATTTTACTGACTGCCACATAGCAGTTGGAAAAATTTTGGTTATTTTCATCCAAAAGTAATTCAGTTTATGAACTCTTAAATCACTCTATGTGGCATACCAAAGTGGCTACAATCGGAAAACTTGCTACAAGGCACTTCCTCATCTGAATTAAAGGCTAATGTAGATGCATATATATGAAAAAGTGTAAAATATTAGTAGAATCACCACAACTAACTTTGGGCACCAACTGAAATGTCAAAAGAATTACAAGTGTAGCTATCAGAAATCCTTCTCTTTTCACAGTTGAGAGAAATAGAACTTTCCAGAGGAGAAATCAGTAGAGGACCCAGTAGAGCATGCTACAACTTGATATTGTTTGATGTAAAGAAGTTAAAAAGATTCAAAGAAGGTTTAGAGGTGTATAAGAACAATATGGCTATCTGGAGCTTATGTGGGGAATAAAGCAAGAGCTTCATTCATGACACAATCACTGACTTTTAGGAAATACATAGGACTTGTACGGGAGCAATTTATGCAAGGTTTAGCTACTACATAATTCTTGCACTTTTTATCAACAATAGGTATCCACTGTTGGAACTGGTTCTGGACTAGAGAGATCATAAATCTGATCTCATAGTGAAATTGTAATCTTGTAATCTGTCATCTGTTTCACCCTTCACAAGTACAAGGTCATTCTCAGCCTGAATCTTAACCAAAACTGCAAAACCTTCCTTCAGAAAAAAGCAAAACAAAACATTTTTTTTTCGTTCCTTGGTGTTTGTTTCTGTCTCTGTTCTGGTGTTTTGTCTTCACACATCCCTTTAGCTCATTTTTATATGGTCTCCACAAATACCTGCTTCTTTATGTAGTCTTATATTTATATGACCACCTGTTGAGGTCTCTATTTTTGCATGATTTATCTTGTCTAGTTTCCTTCCTCCCTAATTCTGGGTTTTCTTTCTGCCCTTTTCTTCTCTTGAGAGATACTGTTAATCTGTGATTACTCTGCAATTTATGCTATAGCAGTTTGTAAAGGAGAGACACATCTATAGGATGCTTGCTTATTTTTGAAGGCATGAGGCAGCATCCTTTTTTCTGTAGTTTTAGTGTTTTGCCTTTTTAGAGGGACACTTGGGGTTTTTTTAGCTAACTTTTAAAAAAACTCAACCTCTCTATCTAAAAATGGTTGAGGGTAGTGGAGTGTCTTGGAATGGATCACAAATTTGAATTATTTTTTTCCTGCTACAATAACCATCACCTTACATGTGCTTTCCTCGCCAAAGAAACAGTTGGCTCACTTCTGATGGGAAAAAAAACAAACTAACAAAATGTATGTAAAATGAATGACAACAGTGCTTAGGCTCAAGTTTTGAACATATTAGCGGTATGGACAGAGCCAAAGAGTATTCAAAGAAGAGGCATCGGCATGTAAAAACAATCCACAAAATAGTGGAGAATAGACTGATATCATCAGCTCATGTAGAACCAATGATGCGGTTTGAGGTAGAACAGAACCTGGACTGGGCTGACCGCTAAATGAACAAACATTTATAGGGGCCACTATGTCGATTGAGGTAACAAGGGGATGATAATGGGGAAACAAAACTATTTTTTATGGTATATCACTGCTATATTACCACCACAAACTCTTTGCCATCATGTATGAGTACATACAAGTCATTAACAAATCCTAAAGGCTTTTGTGGGTAAGAATTGTTTTAAATGCAGTGACTTATATGTGCAGCAGGATATACCAGCCCATGTTTAACTGGTCTATTAATAGGTACCTCAGGTGACTGATTATGTTTTGGCCTATAGCATTATGCTTCACAACATGTATTCCTGGTTCAGTAAAGTATAACCTCGTGTGTCCTGTTGCTCTGTTTAATTAATTTTAAAGTTCTTTCCGATTATTAACTTGAATTCTTTCCCTCTTTAATGGATGATTTAACACAGCTTTCATGCCTGATCCCACCCCCTCTGACTCATATGGAAATAGTCTGAAGGAAAGCTGAAAGCTCAAGCCTTGATGCCTAGCTGCCTGTTTTATTTCCTGATATTGGATTAGTCGTTCAGTTATGTTAGGTACTTTGATCAGTATTTTCTCTGCTTTCCCTAACTGGAAGAATAAATTCAACACGGCTGTGTGGAAAGGGTTTTTTTTTCTCTATATATGGGAAAACAAGTATCTCAATAAATCAGTTTTTAAGATCGTTATCCTGTAGTTTTCTTTCCCCCTCCTGTGGAGATAAGACTGTGATAGTTTAATTATGAAATTCTCTGTTCATAACTTGTTCCCCTGTATGTGATTTGAAGCCACTGAACAGTCTATGCGCTAAAGCTGGTTGTTGGGTTTTTTTTAAGTTTTCCTTTGGTTTCGGCTATTTTCATAAACAGTGTAATTTATTCCACCAAATCTCCATAACCCTTCAAATTACAGTACAGCAATGAAACGTTCAGGCTCCAGGAGAAAATTGCTCCTGGGGAAAAAGTCAAACCTTCTGCCCTGTTATATGATACCAGAGTTTAATGAGTATGTAAAGTATCAAATTAAAAAATGTTAGCAGTTTATTATAGCTGAGCAATCACTGAATGAGAAACAGGTTTCCCTTTCATTGAGCATTAAGGACATGACCTGAGGCTGATAAGCACACTGCTGCCTCAGATTCAACATTTGATTTAGGGCTGGAGTAGTTGCTAGCCAAAAATCAACCTTGGTTTTGTTTGTTTGTTTAATCAATAATTTTCCAAGCTGCTTATAGGAAAGAAGGATTGTAACGAATTAAGAAATTAACTAGGTTTAAGTTATGCATTTACATTCATCATACTCTGTTTTTCTCCAAGCCACTGCAATACAAATCATCCTTTGAAGACAGCTAGACCATACATAACAATTCCTTATGGTTGTGCATTTCACCACAGTTCTGCACACTTTTGGTGCCTATTTGTCTCCTCTGACACCTGTTCCTCAGCATCTGCAATACATGTTGGAGATGTATGAAATGGAGAAATATGCAAATAGAGAAATCACCACTGAATTACAGAGAATGGAGGCAACGCCCTTTAATTCCTAAGTGCTACCCCAGGCCACATTGCAGGGTTTGTGAAGTTCTTTCCATGTGTCAGGACTCCCAGCTATTCTTTTACTGGGATCATGAGTTCAATGTTTTGCAAACACATCATCCCCAGCTCCAGGACACGTTCCCATGTGAAGAACCCTGCCAGAGCCCCATGTCTGGCACAGGTCCCTGACTCGCACAAATCACCTTCATCAATCACTGCAGTTTCCACATAGACAAACGTGCAGGTTATCTTTTGTGCCAGCAAGGGTGAGTGGAATGACTGGTGTGTGCCCAAGTCCCACTCGATGGGAAGTTCGGGTGTGCTGAGGGAATACTCTTAACTGTAAGCCTCAGAACCACTCACAGGTCCCCCATCTTTGACAAGGCTTCTGTTAAATGCTGCACTACTGTTTTGTGGAGCCTGAGGCCCTCAGCCACCCTGAGCCACCTCTTCTTCTGCTCAGTGACAGGCTGGGGATGTAACCTGTGCATGGATAGGGGTCAGGATCCAGTGAAGGGAACAAGGGTCAGACACAGCCCTGGGATTGCCATGGGGACATCATCTGGACCCAGAGGGTAGCTGCCTAGGAGCCTCTCCCAAGGATCAGCAGTGGAAAGAGTCTGCTCTTTGCGAGCCTTGTGCCCCAGCAGCCAAATCACACAACAGGACCTACAGCGTTTCCTAGGCAAAATGTGTTCCTCTCCATCTTGCCTCCATGGGCATTCCATAGCGCTCACATGCTTTAGAGAAAGATTGTGCTCCTTACACTGAAGTTTATTTAGCAGTTCCTCCTAGAAACTCTACTGAGGCACATCGTAAATAAGGAGGTAATTGGTGACAGCCAACATGGCTTCACTAAGGATTAATTTTGTCTGACAAATTTGGCCTTCTACTACAGTGTTAGAGTGCTGTTGGATGAGGGAAAAGCAACTGACATCATCTACCTGGACTTGTGCAAAGCACTTGACATTTCCCTATATGACATGCTGGCCTCAAAATTGGAGACATGAATTTGACAAATCACCTGGTGCATTAAGAGTTGTGTCCAAGTGGAGAATAGTGATGGGCAGCATTCCTCAGGGGTCAGTGCTGGTACCAGTACTGCTCAACATCTTTGTTGGTGATATGGATGTTGGGATTGAATGCACACTCAGCAAATTTGCTAACACCAAGCTGTATAGAGCAGTCGATACATTAGAGGGAAGAGATGCCATCCAGAGGGACGTCAACAGGCTTGAGAGATGGGCTCATGCAAGCCTCATGAATTTCAACAAGCCAAGTACCAGGTCCTGCATGCAGGTTGGGACTATCCCAAGCACAAATATAGTTTGGGTGGAAAATGGATTTGAGATCAGCTCTGAGGAGAAGGACTTGAGGGTGTTGGTTGATGAGCCAGCAATGTGTGCTAACAGCCCAGAAAGCCAACCACATTCTGGGCTGCATCAAAAGAAATGCGGCCAAAAGTTTAAGGGAAGTTATTCTGCCCCCCCAACTCTGCTCTCATGAGACTGCACATGGAGTATTGCATCCAGCTCTGGAGCTCCCAACATAAGAACATCATGGCCCTGTTGAAGTCCAGAGCAAGGCCACAAAGATAATCAGAGGTCCTGAGCTCCTCTGCTGAAAGAATTAGAGTTGTTCCGCCTGGAGAACAAAAGGCTCCATGGAGACCTTCTAGCAGCCTTCTAGTACCTAAAGGAGGCCTACAGAAAAGATGGGGATGGACTCTTTGTCAAGAAGTGTAGTGACAGGACGAGGGGTAGTGGCTTTAAACTGAAAGAGGGTAGACAGTGATTAAGTATTAGGAAGAAATTTACTCTGACAGTGGTGAGATCCTGTAAAGGGTTGCCCAGAGAAGTTCTGGATGCCCCATCCCTGGAAGCGTTCAAGAGCAGGTTGTATGGGGCTCTGAGCAACCTGGTTTATTGTCAGCTGTCCCTGCCCGTGGCAGGGAGGCTGGAACCTGATGAACTTTAAAGTCCCCTCCAGCCCAAACCATTCTAGGATTCTATGGTTTTATGAAAGTTGTTTTATATATAAGCAAATATTTTAAATTACCAAGGAATAACAAAGTATAAACAGGTCTATAACAAAATCAAACAAGGAAGCAAGCAGACATTTCCCTTCCACCCAGGCAATATAAAAGTTTTGTGAAAATTCAACTGGAGTTTACAATAACTAGGACATAGCATTCCTAACATATTTTTTTTTTTCATTTAATTCATCCTTAATGCTAGGGATTGATGTTGTTCATAATATGGTTGTTTGGATTTTTTTCTGCCTGTGTCTAATGGAAATGTACTACAGAATGAACTAGAAAAGAACTAATATGAGATGCATCATCTGGAAAGGTAAATTTCTGAGAAAGCTATTAGCAAGCAGGAAATACAGATTCTGAATAAAACAATCATTTCAGCCTTAATTACATTTATTGACACAATGGTAATATTATTCCCATTTCTCAGGCTTCATCCTTGGCTGCTGAGATCACAATGAGCCCACTGTACAATATGTTTGACCACACTTTATTGCATTTTCCGTGTAAGCAATCCCTGTTCTGTTGCATTGTCCTTCCTAATGCACTCTAATAGAGAAGCAGAAATGTTAATACAGTGTAGTGAGGCAGGTAGTGGTAGTTCCTTGACTTCCTTCTTATGATATTTGATCAGTTCAGCGTTACCATTTTCCACAAATTTTGTTCATTTTTTCGCTTCTATTCAAAAAATGCTCCTTCTCTGTTTTAATGTTAATGTTTCTCCTGCTCAGCAGTATGCAGAAAGCCGAGTCAGAACATGTATTATAGTGGTTGTGGTTGTAGAAACCCATGAGTAAATGATATTTGCACACAAAAATAACCTAAACACAAACAAAGAAAAACAACCCCAAACCTTTTTCTCACGATGAAACAGTAAGTTTGTCCAGTGAGAAAAGAAATGGCATTTGGAAATTACAACATCCTGTTTGCTCTTCACTCTTCACTTTTTCAAAGTCTTCTGGCTAAATTTGAAGCCTAAAATAAGGGAGTACAATTTTCTTTCAACTTTATTTGTAATGAACAATAGGAATTTAGTGTTTCAGGGACTTTGTGTTTTTTAAGTCAGAACTACATGCGTTTCGGCAGAATACTAGCATTCTTCCTCTTTCCTCCCCAATCCCCAGTCTCCCTCATAAACTTTTTTACAGTCTGTTTGAACCTGAGCTTTCATTATGCTGTTCATAGGATGCTGCACTCAGTCTTTACTGTAGACTTGGAATAGGAGTAATACTTTCGCTTCTTCCAAGTTCAGACACAGACAGTACTGGACCCTTTTTGTCCTTTTATATAAATGCACCACTAGTAAACTGCAAACAAGAAGCACTGCTCTGGCATCTGTTTTTCTTCTTTCCCATCTCTGTTAACCACAGCCCAGCCCTCTTGTGTTTCTCAGAAACTACAGATAGTGTTTTTTTATGTTTGGGTCCCTTCAGTGCAGCATTTTTCTTTCTCTGATGCTAGTGAGTATCTTTCTCGTAATCAATGAATGCCATTCACATTGTTGGGTTATTTTCATTCATCTTTACCAAGAATTCATTAATCATTCGAAGAGTTCTCCATAGAGCATCCTGATTAATAGCCTCTCTGCTTTCTGGTTGAGTAGAAAATTTCTGTTGTAGTTGGTGAATTTCTCAGTCGTTTAAGCACAGAATCTTAGAAATCACAAAGCTGAAGGTATCACCTAGTCCTACCTGCATACAGGCAGGATAGAAAACACTTAGACAACATTAAAAGAATTTGCCTTGACTCTTCAAAAACAAACAAACAAACAAGCAACCCACCGAGCCCCCCAAAAAATGCAACAAACAAACAAAACACAAAAACCCCAAACAAAATCAAAAAACTACAAACAACACAAACAAACAAACAAACCAAAAACCTAACAGCCTATGCAGGGATCTTATTATATTGCTTCACTAATCTTTGGCTTTTAAAAATTTCCTCAATATATAAACTAACCCTTTGCTGAAAATTCAGCTACTTTCTCTCTGTCTTAGACCTTATGGTTACAGAGAGCAATCATTGACTGCCCTCATTATAGCTGCCTTTTACCTAATGGAACAAACTGTTGTCCCTTATTCTTCTATCTGCTAGACCAAATAAATGCAATTATTTCAACCTTTCTTTTTTTTTTTTTTCTTTTTTTCTTTTTTTCTTTTTCTTTTTCTTTTTCTTTTTCTTTTTTTCTTTTTCTTTATAGGTCATTTTTTCTAACCCTCTTATCTTTCTTACTACTCTCTCTCACTTACCACAGTCTTCTCTAAACCATGTTGTTGGACTCTGTTCCAGTCATGGATCTACTAAAACCAGGAAGAGCTAGAAAAAAAATTGCCTCCCATGTCTGACATCCAACAGCAATCTTAATTCATTCCAGATGAGATTTTCCTCTTTTACAACAGGATCATACTAATGACTTATATTCATCTTGAGGTTTGTCATAAGCCTTTTATCTTTTCCATCCAACTATATATCCAGCTAGAACCGATGTTAAATTTGTGTATCTTATTTCTCCTTTCTAAGCGCAATGCTTTGCACTTGTCTAAAATCAATCACAAGAAATTCAAAGATCTTTTCTGAAATCCTCACTTTGACCTCCAAAATGTATTTGCCACACTTCCTAGAGTGAATTCTGCTATAAAGTTTGTACATATCGCATGGATTATACAAAGACTCTTATACAAGAATAAGGCATTGACTTTCAAGAATCTAATTTAAACAGGTTTATATGATTTACTGGGTCTTCAAGGATCTTTTGTAAAAAAACTGCTGCTAGGGCAATAGCATATTCACATAAGTTGTTTTCTCAATTGCCATTTCTACAGGCTCCTGCTCTGCAAAGCCAATCACTTTCTTCAGCAGACTTTTTCTTCAACTGAGCATACTGTATTATGTGAGCAGATATCTCCAATTGCAGTTCTTTGTTCCTAATGACATAGCAAGGGATATACAGTCCTGTCCATGAGGGATACATGTGTTTTTACCCCTTCACTTCGTTTCCAGTCTTATTCCAGCATTTTCTTCCCTCCAGACTCTCCTGGATTCCACTGATGCTGTATTTACTGATGTCTCCTATATCTGTCTCCCCAAGGGCTTTGCACGGTTCAGTGTATTAAACCATCTCTCTCACATTTCAGTAGGTATTTTGGTTACCTCACCAACATCTTGGCTGCTACTTCCTATGAGGAATCAACCTTTGCACACATTATCACTTTGCATCTGGCATTCAGACCTTCAGTCTGTCAAACCTTGGAATTTATTCAGTTCAATGCTAATTTCTATCATACCGAGCATTTCTAATTGAATTTGGGATGCTTTCTGCAGATTAGTTTTCCTCTCTCCCACTTCCATCTTCGTGTTTGGCATAGGTAGATTTAGCAGAAGGACTGACAGCATATAAAGACCCACTACATACTTCCACAGCCAATTGCAGCTTTTCACTCTGCCCAGGATGCAAAAAGTTAAGTGCTGGCATAGCCTGAATAAGTCATTAATATATATGTGCCAAAAATAAGGAACCAAGGTAAATGCACTAGGGAATGGCTCCAGTTTACTACTTGACTTCCAGAAAGGGAAACAGAATGACTTCTGAAAAGAGATTGCACTGAATGAGTGAGCAAATTAAAAATTGGAAAGATGATAAGGGAAAGATTTAGAAAGTCTAACAATGCTTTTAAATCCTCTTAGTGCTGCTGTCACTGCCATAACCAGTCTGCTGCTCTGCTACTTTGTTAAATCAGTCCTTCTAAATGCAGTACTTGTCAGTGACACTACTTGCAATTTGGTGCCAGTTCAACACTTATCCAAATAGGTAAGGATAACAGAAAAGGAAATTGCAACAGGAAGTTTTCTTTTCAAACCTGTGTTCACACCGGTGGAGGAAGTCCAAGGTTGTCCGTGGTAAATCAATACATTAGTTAGTTGTCAGTAAAATAAGGTCATAAAAGACCTTTATGAAGACACTATTTATAGTTTTCAGCATTCTCAGACTTTATATTAATTGGTAATCACCATATAGCAGATATAAAATGAAGGATCTCCCAAGTATCTATTTCAGTCAATATTTGCTTTAAGCTTTATCATCCACTTTGACATATATTGGTAATGCAGCCCACTTTGTTTTTATAAAATAGACCAGCATCTGTGAAAAAGGTTGCTTGAGTTTTCTTTAAAGCACACAAACAGATTTTTGCATGTTCCTTAACTTAAAGAGCAACATAAGAGTAAGCTGTATTTTATTCCCCTTTTGTCTACATTGAGGTTTTATGGTAAGTTTACTGAGTAAAATCTGGTTCTTAGTATTGCAGCTCCTCAGACCAGTAAAGGATACTAATTTAAGAAAACATTCCCATAAGCACTTGATTATGAGCCTAAAATCTATTAAATTTGATATGACCTAAGAACATGCTTGAAATTTACTAAATAATGAAGGACATTCCTGTATTTTTAAAAACTATATTGGGACCTTAGAGAACCTATTAATTAAAATTTTTTTTTGGTCAAATTTTGTGCTTTAATACATACATCTACACAATGGGATCATGCATGACAAATTACCATAGACTATCTACATTAACTACTTTATGACCTTGCTCTAGGATAGAGATTATGTACAATACTAAAGTCTGTGCATTGTATAAAGCTCTCCTATAATCATCTGGGGAATGTGATTATATTAGTTTACAGAATTTGCCAACAAAATCTTTTAAATATCCTGTGTTATCTAGAAAACAACATTTTCTATATGGGACTGTGCAAGTGAATTATTTGAGAAAAACAAAGAGCCATCCAAGACCTGATGGAACATCTGAAAGTAATGTTCAAATGGATGCAACAACAGTATGTAAATAGAAAAGAGTTTTGACTACCTTAGATTAGAAACCAATGACAATAACAGTAGCTTCTGTCAACCACAGATGATCCCATAATGCTTTGTATATTATCAATAAGAACAATCCACCCACTACTGGAATACAATTATCTCAGTGGGAGAAATGTAGCATTCCCTGATAGCAACCACAAACTCCACCAAGCTAATTTGATGTAATAGCAACCTTGAACACTTATATCCAGCAAGCATAAGTATACAAAAAAATCTCTTCAGAAAAAAAAAA